>BGPR01000136.1:632721-648287 GCA_013235015.1 Araneus ventricosus | reverse complement strand
TCAACTTCATTATTGAATTTAGATATTTTGTTAATAACTTCCTAATGACTTTTGTTCTCGGATATTTTCAACTTCATTATTGAATTTAGATATTTTGTTAATAACTTCCTAATGACTTTTGTTCTCGGATATTTTCAACTTCATTATTGAATTTAATACCGGTGTAGGAAGTACTAAAAAATGAAGAACATCTAACTAATATTTCGTTTGAAGTTTTAATTTATTTAATTAATTTATAAATTCTCAGAGGAGGTTCTAAAAATATCGTGGAGAAGAATCAGTCTGTAAGATTGATTTACGGGCAAAAAAAGAAATTTTTTCTTAATTATAACAAGCATTTTGCTTAAATAATTGATTTGTGGGTTTGATGTAGATTAAATTTAAGTATAAGTTGAGATATTGAGTATCAAACGTGCTGTGATATTAGGATCTATTTACAGAAAATTTCCTTAGTTTTTCAGCTTTGTTTTCTTTTATAGCATGAAAAGAAATAAAACGTTTAAAAAAGAGTTGAGTTTTTTTAATCTCTTTGTTTGAGATTTCAATTTATTCCATTGCTCACCATACGAAAAAAATAGCTATTATATTTAAACAGTTTCTAATATAATCGTAGACACAACAGATATAGCGAGAATTATAAAAAATATAAAAATTCATCAGAATAACAATATAAATTTGAGGATAGGGGGAACACGAGGACATTGATACACTTTTTTTTGGAAAGCTAAAAAATTATTTTACCAACGGAAATAATTAGAACTAATACACTATATTTATGCATTTGTAAATCTAATAGAGAATTTCAGTCGAGTTTTGGTCATAAATGAATTAATAAAGTATTTGTTACACTTTTTTCCTAAAAATGGATTTCTGTCAATCTGCCCCATACAACGGATACATTGATACACACGGAAATACCGAAAATAATGATGGTTAATAGGTCTGGGATCAAAACAAAAGGTGTTTTATCAATAAACTTTATAATCCAAATCATGGTTTAAAAGTTTAACAAAGTAACAAACTTTTATTTTAATCAAAATTCAACATTTTTAATAAGACTGGAAAAATTAAACAATAATGCCTCAAAAAATAATTTATCTCCACAAATAATAAAGGAGAATGTGTGTGCCTAAAATTACTTACGAGGGAGGGAATGCGAGTCTCGAAGCCGTTATTGGAAATTTTAATTAATTAAAAATTAAGGGAAATTTCCACGTTCTCCCTTGATGACTTACGAAAATAATATAGCGCAAAAATAATTTTCACACCATCTGAAAACACAAAACATTATCTTTTCGATGATATTAGTTAAATTTCCGTACATTTTTTTCCAATTTTAATAAATTCGTAAAAAATATTTTAAACCTAATTTATAAATATACTTTTCATTTTTGCAATGAAATTCAAACTGTATGTATTGTTTAAAACAAATACTTAATTGTGTGTTTCTCCTAAATAGTTCATTTTAAAAGTTTTTTCCATTTCTGAAGAGTGTTTTGCAAAGTAGTTGTTATACAGTGTCTTGGCATATGAGGAAGCCAGCGCCAAACTTCGAACAAGAATGGCTGAAAAGAGCCGCCATATTCTCGTCCCCAGGCATGAAATTCGTGGGATTGTCAAATTCATAAGCGAAAACATATATCTTTTCCGGCCTCCCTAGCCTTAAACTTTCCAGCGAGGTGAACTAAAAAGTCAATTACCGGACCCCCCCCCCCCCTTCAAAAATGAAAGGTATAACAACATCTAAAGAAAAGAAGACTATTACGAACGAATAGTACAAAAGTGAAAATTCCTGTGATGTACATAGTGTAAATATTTCTTTCTTTTTGTTTATTTTGTTTTTCTTTTTTCTTAAATAAAATTCCCGTGTCTTGCCCATCAAACCGTTCAGTGACCGGTCTGGTTACGGGTACAGGGGTAAGAGACGGCGTTCTGTTCTGATAAGGCGCATTGATACACACAGAAGATGCGTATCAATGTGCCAGGAGTCAACTATATCAATCTGCCCCATGAGGCCTTTTTGCTTAAAACAAGTGGTCACGCAAAATAAACGCTAAAAAACTCAAAAATTAATTTAGTTTAGAAAAATAAATGTTTTTTAATAACTTTGGGGTAGATTCCCTGGCAGGGAAACGTAATTAGTGAAAGAAATCACACAGAACGTACTTAGAGTATATTTATTTCCAGTGGAAGATTAGCGGTTTGATTTATTTGTAAATTAACTTCTGACTTAACATAGCCGTAAAATATATCGTGTGCTAAAGGTTACAGTGGCTTATATATGACCATCGTGAGCCATTCTGATCATCAAAATTTAAGAACTGTATCAATGTTCCTACGTATCAATCCATCTCAACTCCCCCTACTATTCAATTTCAGAAAAAAAATTAAATCGTATATGAATCGCTTGATTTTTAAAAGGGGACTTCTGGCTTCTAGCAGAGAACAGCAAGTTTGATGTCAAAATGGGTCTTCTGAGGAGAAGCCTCCTTCTAACATTATTTACAAAGTTTGATGTTTTGTTAAAACGTGGCTGTGAATGGCTAAAGCCGTGCTTTTACATCAAATGATGTTTCCACCTTCATCATGTGAAAAACGAATATAAAAATATAATCTCATCTAAGACTGTAGAAGTCCCGTTTTAAAATAAAGCGGTTCATATGTTCAATAATACAATGATTAGTGATGAATATTTATAAATGTTTCGTCGACTATGGTTAAACTGATTGATCGGGGCCTATCTGAAATTTTAGATACAGAGTCGAAAAGCAACAGTTAGTTCACAGAAAGATCCCCTATCTCATCATACTACACACGGAGCTCTCACACAACCTTCTGCGCTGTTCTGATGAATGAACATTCTTTTTACTTTCTCGTATACGAAGTATACAAAGATAAAATAGTGTAATCGTCAAAAAATTCCAACTCGAGATTTTGACGAATCTCCACATTTTAGACCTCCTTGAGTCCGAAAAACACAATTTTAGAATTACGTCTGTCTGGGTGTCTGTCTGTGAACACGAAAACTCGAACACTATTCCCAGATAGCACGTAGGTTTGCAGCAAGTTTGATTTTGACTTGATATTACCTTGTCATAGCAAATTTGACTCGTCAAACTTGAAGCGAACTTGTAGCAAATTCGCCGTGACAACTAGCGCCACCTTCTTTGCAATACAAATTTGCAAAACAAGCTTGATGCAAAGATAGCACAAAGAGATAATTATCTTTGTCTCTCTTTTAAAAAATACATCCGATTTTTAATAGCATCTCCTAGACCGTCCTTCTTTTTATTAATTCAATAAATCAATGATAATTTGTAAAAAAACTAACTTTTTTATAAAAAAATTTTTTGAAACATTTTCCATCTTTTTACTAAAAGTTTTTACTTTAAAGAAAAGTATATCGCCTTTTTCTTAATGTTGAAATTTTAACATTTATGAACAAAATTAAATCGAAAAAACAGTCAATGTTTGTTAAAAAATAATAACTTATACATTTTGTCCCATTTTAAAGTAATTACTTTTGAGCTCTAATTTCATAATTTATTCTACTAGCAAAACGTAGTTATTAGCAAAAATCGCTCTCTCTTTGACTTCAAATCATATTCTCAACTCAAAAAACTAATAAAATCAAGAAAATAGTTTAAAATAAATCGAATCGAACGATGTATTAGCGAAATCTATCTCCTCCTAGCAGAGTTTAACTGGCCGAACGGTTAGCGCGTTTGCTTCAGAGCCGTAGATCGCGAGTTCTACCCCGGGTTATGTTCGTACTCTGTTTTTGCTATAATTTGCAATGAGTTTGCAATGCAAGCTTGCTGCAAGTTCGTCCAATGGTGATTTCGAAGCTTGCGTTAACTTGTTGCAAACTTGTTTCACACTTGCACTCTTGTCGTGTCAAATTTGCTGTAAGCTTGCAGATTTGCAGTGCAAGTCTGCTGCAAATTTGCTGCAAACTGAAATTGCTATCTGGGTTAGAGCTACGGGGATGAAATTTGGTATGGAGCCACGGGGTGGTATTTGGAAAGTCTGTCTGTCCCTCTGTCTGCGGTCATGTGAACACTATAACTCAAAAACTTAAACAGATAGATGGATAAAATTTGGTACACAGTTTTATCATCATGAATGTAGGTCCGTATTAAAGTTTGGTCCAAATTTGTCGAAAGGTTGATGGTCTGTAAAAATTATATCTCCTAAACCTTTTGGCTTATATTAATAAAAATTAGTATGGCAGTTGCTAAAATTTATTATAGATCTGTACCCAAATTTCGTTTCAACCGGTTAAAAAAAAGTTATTGGCTGCTAAATAACTAAATCAAAATATTTTCGACTTTTTACTTTCTCGTATACGAAGTATACAAAGAGAAAGTATTGTAATCGTCAAAAAATTCGAACTCGAGATTTTGACGAATCTCCACGTTTTAGACCTCCCTGAGTCCGAAAAACACAATTTTGGAATTATGTCTGTCTGTGTGTGTGTCTGTCTGTGTGTGTGTCTGTCTGTGAACACGATAACTCGAAAACTATTAGAGCTACGGGGATGAAATTTGGTATGTGGTTTTTAAACATAATTTGTAGGTTTCTGTCAAATTTTGGACAAAATCCGTCAACGGGAAGTCTGTCTATTTGTATGTCCGCCGTCATGTGAACGCTATAACTCAAAAACTTGAATAGCTAAATGGATAAAATTTGGTACACAGTTTTATCGTTATGAATGTAGGACCGTATAAAGGTTTGGGCCAAATCCGTCAAAAAGAGGCTTTCAAATTGCATAATTAATTTTTCTAATCCGATTCTCCATGCGCATGCGTGCTTGTAGCAATCTCTGTGCACGTGGAAGGATTGCGTCACTTTGTCCTTGAGCCGGCAAGAATGGAAATCGGTACGCATCTCTTTGAATATGATTCTTCACCTAAATATTTTACAATCGCTATAACCTACAAATGAAAAACCTTCTAATATTCATCGGATTCTGGGTTACAGTAGGTTCGAATTTTTTTATCCACGCGGGGGAGGGGAAACTGCACCTTTTTGGGGAAGTATACGAGAAAGTTTAGGGGAGACCACTCCCGCTGGTTTCCTACGCTGTTACAGATGCGGGAGTAAAGGGAGCTACCGTCACTAGTTTGGTGCGGTGTGGCTATACCATTGTTGCATCTATTTGAGAAACGTTGTTGACTTTAAATCTACCCGATTTTATCCTGGGTCTGGTGCATGACTTATAAAACTCTCTAATAATTAAGAAAAGCAGCCAGAACCATAATTTTATATTTCCAAAACAATACTTTAAATAAAACTTCGGTACTTACGTATTAACGCCACCGCAGCTACAGATTGTCGGTAATGCGCCAATAAAGAGATTGGCGTAAGTACAAAAACCGCCAAATTGGCGGCACTTAAAAACCGCCAAATCTGTACCTGCGTTGGCGTTAATACTTAAAAACCGCCAAATTGGCGGCACTTAAAAACCGCCAAATCTGTACCTGCGTTGGCGTTAATACGTAAGTACAAATACCTCCAAATTGGCGACACTTAAAAACCGCCAAATCTGTAGCTGCGTTGGTGTTAATACTTAAAAACCGCCAAATCTGTAGCTGCGATGGCGTTAATACGCAAGTACAAAAACCGCCAAATTGGCGGCACTTACAAACCGCCAAATCTGTAGATGCGGTGGCGTTAATACGTAAGTACCAAAACTTCTTACAAGTATAAACTAAACAATGAAACATGGCTACCAAACAGGAAAAACAACTGGAACAACGCCCACAATCTTGGCTTTTAAAGGACGTTGAAGGAAGACTGCGCATGCTCCAGATTCCCCCTCCACAGACACAGCTTCTTTGCATCTAACAATAACAAAATAAATTCAAAAAATAAAATTGTGTCGTTACGATACAAAGTAATAATATTCATTTCTCTCCACGCTTAACATCTCACTTTCTCTGTTATCTATTAAAATTACTTTTTTGGTCCATAAACATAACTCTTCATATTCTTCAGCCATATACTTCATAGAGGAAACATTTTATACCTACGATTTCTTTTACTATATTTTCTATTAACAACTGAGTAAATACAAAGTCGACACATGCATTCTCAAGTAATACATGTGTAAAACTGCCACGTTATTTCAGGTTTGGAATCTAATGTTCATCTTGCAAGAGGAACCAGCGGAAGTGGTCTCCCTAAACTTTCTCGTATACTTTCTAAGTGGAGATCCGTCAAAATCTCGAGTTCGAATTTTTTTTGACGATTACAATACTTTCTCTATGTATACTTCGTATACGAGAAAGTGAAACAAACAAACAAACAAACCTGAAATCAAATATCTGTTGCCACGTTTCAAAAAAATATTACTTCGAAGCAGGTGCGATAAAATAGGCAATGCAATGAATACTAAAGCGAAAATTCTGCTTTGGAATTGAATTCCCAAGAAAACAATTTATACTACCACAACCGTAACAATTGCAAAAGCGCGTGCATGAAAGATTTGCTGAAATAATGAGATCGGTTTGATTTACAACAATAAAAAAATTGTTACAATTCATGTTTGAAAACATTATTTGTTACAATAACAGATTGCTACCGGTACGCATGCGCATGAGAATCGGATTAAAAGAAATTTTATATGCAATTTGAACGCCTATTTCTGACGGATCTGTCCCCAAATTTTATACGGACCTACATTCATGAAGATAAAAATGTGTACCAAATTTTATCCATCTAGCTATTCAAGTGTTTGAGTTATAGTGTTCGAATGACCGCGGACATACAGACAGACTTCCCGTCGACGGATTTTGTCCAAAATTTGATAGAAACCTACAGATAATGAGTAAAGACCACATACCAAATTTCATCCCCGTAGCTCTAATAGTTTTCGAGGTATCGTGTTCACAGACAGACAGACATGATTCCAAAACTGTGTTTTTCGGACTCAGGGAGGTCTAAAACGTGGATATTCGTCAAAATCTCCAGTTCGAATATTTTGACGATTACAATATTTTCTCTTTGTATACTTTGTATACGAGAAAGTAAAAAGGGCCTAACGTATGGCATGGAAATATGCATTAGATGGCGTGCAGAGGTATTTGACGTGTATTTGTGATGTCCTGGAATTTTTCTATAGATTAATATTTCATCTTTATATCAATACATTAATTTAAACGTAATACTTATACAGTTAATTTCATGTTTATATTTGAAATAAAAGTGATATCATAACATTGCATCAAAATGAAAGAGCAGAAGTAAATATCACTTTAAAATTTTATTTTCGTTTCAGTATTTACCCTTTCTCTTTCTAACTGAATAATAAACGTATCATATATAAATTCGGAGACTTACTTCTAAAACAATTTATATGCAGGCAGCATCGCCAGAAATCTTGGAGCACATTTAGAAATCAAATTACATACATGAAGTATTTTAAAAAGAAGGAAGAATGGAATACGTTTGAGAACAGTTGACACTGCAATAAGACTCAACGAACTAGAAAGTCAGGTAAATTAACTTGCTGTTTCAAGCACTTTATTTATGTAAGCTGAAAACTAAGAAAGAATCTTAGGTTCTTCTCAAAAGAATTTTAGTTCAGCTTTGAAGTTCTTCGCAACTTGTAAAGTTAGCCAAGTGTAAGTACTTGACATTTAATGGTAAATTTGAAAAAGAGGAGTCTTTTTCTTTGTAGATGACTTTATGTTTAGAAAAGCAAAGCACGTACAACAAGGAGAGTCATTGGAAAGATTTAATGTCTGCTTTTGAAAGTAAAGGGAGTTCTTCTCTTTTGCAATTAGCGTTGAAGAAGTAATCCATGCAATGAAACCCTGAGGTGAGCTGGTAAAATCTGAAAAAAAAATATTTTTATTGCTTTCAAAAGGCTTTAAGATATTTATTGAAATTTCTTAACATTTCTTTAAGATCTATATCGGAAAAATAAATATATAATAACCAGCTGTTTATTTTGTAAATTACAAACAAATATAATAACTAATTTGTTTCCTAAGGAATTCTCAAGCAGTCAATAAATACCCTATATTTTTATTATGTTCTGCATAATAAAGGATTTTTTCAAGATTGCATTAAAATCATTTATTATATTCATCAGAGAATGTTAAACTCATCGTTTTTCTGCATTTTTATCGCACATATTTGTTGGTTTTACTGTGAAAAATTATAATTAACCTACTTTCTATTGAAATTTTCATAAATGAAAATTATTTTATGTTATTATTAAGCAGATTTTCAAATAAGGGATCATGGAGGTCGGTGTAAATCTGTGAGCATAGAATCTCAATTAAGTTTAATAAATTAGCCCCAAATTAACGTTCGGAAATTACCTATTAGAAAATGTCCTTAATTACATTAATAGATGTTGATAAATAACCATGAGTGTAGAATTTCAATGAAGTTTTGAAAACCTACATTTTTTAAAGATTTGAAAATGGCGCATGATGTTTTTGACGATGCCCTTGTTACAAATAACAGATGTCGATGCATAACTACTAGCACAGACTACTAAGCAAATTTTTAACCATTCCTTAACATTTAAATGTGTGACATAAGTTTATTCTATGTGTAACGTTAGTTTAAGGCCACAGAATAAAGTAACAACTTGATGAACAATAAAAAATTGCACTGAAACAATAAAAAACATCACTTTATCTAAGGGAAGATCACTTTAAAGAAACCTTCGCGAACAAATGTTAAATTAAACGAATGTAAATCCATCGAAGAAGTTCCTCTTTTGTGACAAGATTATAACAAATTTCATTACGTTTTTCATATCAAAAATAGGAGAGTTTTTAGGTTTCCACATTCCGAAATTGATCGTAGCTCAAGCATTCCAGTTGATATGATCTGCAAAATTGGGAGAAAACCCAATTCATGGTTCTTTGCTCAGTATTTGACTGCAAATTAGGTTCGAGTTCAAACTTACGTGACCCAATTCCAATACCCATCGTGTAATATTCCGCATCCATAAAGTCAGAAATGTAACAAATAAATTCAACTGGCTAAAAAATAGAAATGGCGATACATTTCCCCGCATGTCACATGGATTTTGCGTATCTCAAGAATATTAAAAATTCAGTTCCGTTAAAATTTGCAAATGAGATTGATATTTCTTTCCAAATATTTAGTTTTAATTAAGTTATACGGCTTAATCCAAAAACTAATACTCTGACCTAACGATTTTCGATAAATTTAGAAATATGAGATGAAACTGATGTTCACAAATTATTTTTGGAAATACGTATCGAGAATAATTTTATGATACACATTGTTGCTCTGTATTCAGATATGAGCCGTTGGCTTGAATAGCCTTATATAAGCAGTTAAAATTATTTTTAAATTTATTTTATTGGTTTGTAAATAAACGCATGGTGCAACAAGACGAAAAACATATCATGGAACGCAGTTTACAGAATACTGTTTTCTTGTTACTCTCCCATATTGTCGTATGCGATACTGCGAGAGTAATATTCAAACAAATGAATGGTTTCGAATAATTTTATTATCCACACCATTTCTCAAATGTCGATATAGACTTCCCTTCCTTTTAAAGTACTTTAGGACCATAATCATGGTTGCCATTATCATAATTTTGAATCAAGACCGGGGACTTAACTTAAGAAAATAATGAGTTCTGTGCATCTTTTTAACAAAAAATATAACTTTCCCCAGGCTGGAAAGCAAAGGTAGATTCCTTTACGTTAATATTACAAAAGCAATGAAATATTACAAATTGATTAATACAGACCTAGCCAATGTATTGTTTCCACACATTGTAATATTTATGTCGTGATTCTGTTTCCATGACATTTAATTTTTAACTATATCAAGGTTTTATCATTCTACTGAAAAAGTTATGCCAGATTTATTGGTCAGTACATTGCTCCAATTTTTTTTATATCCCAACACATAATCATTCAAAGGGTAGGACTCATAAAGAAATAAACATCTCAGCAGCGCAAATTCTCCCTAGATAACATTAAGCCAGACTATCTGAAACAGTAGCAAGAAATTGACACTTGACACGAATGAAGAAAAACTTTAGATTTAAAAAATAATTTATTTAATCTTGGTTACCATATAATTGTGTGAACATTACTTTGTCATATGCTAAAATCACTTGACATTAAACATTTAAACACTGTTAGAATGGGCTCATTTAGAGAAAATTAAAACTAAATCCTTAACACTTAAAAGAATAAAAATGATTAAACATTGTGAGTGGCAAATTAATTACATGCGTTTAAAGCATAGGGTATGAATTCAACCATTTTGAACAGTGAATTTAAATCTCCATCGACAGTTAAAAGCAAAAAGTCAGGCAACAAACCCAAAACAATTTTAAAGTTAATGAAATATTTTCAATATCAATAAGTAAAAAGGAAACTTTTATTTAAATACTTATATTTTTTGGCTATTTTATATTAAATTAATTAATTACATCTAGGTGCCGCCTTGTTTAATTAAATATCAAATTAAAGTAATCTGTCAAATTAAATAATTATTAAATTAACTAATAAAACTAACTGTTTGATTAATTAAAAATAACTATTTAATTAATTAAAATTAAATATTTAAATAATTGTGACGAAATCTTTACTAAAACCTTCTTTATGGCTCATATTATTTGACAGCAATAGTTTGGATTTATCTTAATTTAAATATAAGTCATTATGGCTATGTATGTATTTACCACATGTCCTCCTAAACCACTGGACTGATTTCAACCAAACTTTGCACACTTTTTATTTAAGACAAGAGAAAGGTCACTCTCTCAACTTTTCAAAACCCAAACGTTAGTTAAAATTTCATTTAATTAAAAATTAAGCAAAGCTCTCTTCCGCGATGTCTTTGGAAGATGTTATCTCACAAAACTCTTTTTATACTGTATTAAATTTCAAAAACGTCTCTTTTCAGTGACAAAAATTTCATTTCCATACAATTTGTTTCTCTCATTTTAATAATCTTTTCAAAATTAATTTTATACACAATTCGTATTAATATTTTTACTGCTAAATAACAAGAATAATACAATAATTAGACTTTATATATAATTCTTTATATTTAGACAATATAATAGACTTTTAGCAGAATACACTAATAGAATTCTGGATGAACGCTAAAAGAAAATTTTAAAAGTAGAGAATGAAAAACTTATATCAGGACCAACTATTGATTTGATTTATTTTCATGCTTTTAATTATTGAAAAATTAATTATTTAATTTAATTGTTTCAAAATATCTATTAAAACCTTCCATATACTTCAGTATTTCCTGAGAGAATTTGCAGTGTCTATGTAACAAATAATTACTAATTTATAGAGAAGATTAGCTTTAGGCTGTTTTTAAAATTCGCCCGGTTCAATTGATACTCTCAATATAATTAAAAAACGTTTCAAATCAGAAAAGGATTTTGTGTATTATAATTTTTAAATAATAGTAGTTTTTACATTAAAAATATTATACATGAAACCATTTTAATCCGAAGCAACTTCGGGTATATCAGCTAGTATACTGTTTAAAAAGTGGAAGTGAATGCGAGTGATGGGAGCATTTCAACAAGGTGCATCAGTTTAAAACGTACTCTAATGCAACGAAAACGGGAAGCAGACATGTTGAAAATCGCTTGTCAGCTCATAATTTCTAATCAATTGCAGCTATCCAAAGGTTCGCAGTATAAAAACTGTTCTTTGTTATAGGATGATAATTCATCTATTTGGAATATTCTTCCTATATTCAATCGCAAGGCAGTTATGGTAAAATGATAAGTTGAGGGGAGGGAGGGGAATGAAAATCATTTTTCAGTTTATAACTCCTAAACAATTGCAGCTGTTAAAAAGCTTCCAGTATAAAAGTTTTTCCTTATGATAAGACGATAATTCGTCCCATTGACATTTTTCCCATCTTCAATCACGAAGTTATGGGGAAATGATAAGTTGGGTGGGGGTGGGAATTGAAAATGACTTTTAAGCTCAAAACTTCTAAGCAATTGCAGCTATCAAAACACTTTCAATACAAAAGTTGTTCCTTATGATAAGACAATAATTCGCCTAATTAGAATTTTCTTTCTATTTTCAAATATAAGGGAATTATGAAGAAACGGAAATTTCCACCCCCATAATTTCCACCCCCTTTGAGCTGGATTGTCCATCTACGTACTCGGCCGAGGCTTTTACCATCTATACTACATCTCTCGTCGGTTACAATCTAATCCAAATTACTCCAGTTATCGTGTTCACAAGATGTGTTCACAGGATAACATGGGCAAAGCAGTTAGTCCGGAGATATAAGGAAAAGAGCATTTCGCCCTCTATTTTCACAAGGATTAGAGATACAAGAATGAAAGAGGGTGGAAGAGACTGCAAATGACGAGAGCTTTCCAACAAGGCGTAACATGCATAGGTTGAAAGGTACTTTAAGTTGAGGGGAGGAGAAGAAAACGCATTTTTTGCGCGTTGGCATCCTGTTAAATACTAATATTAAATATAATATTATCTTTTTACATACAACGTTTGCATCACGTAGCCGTCAAGAGATTATATGATGTTTCATAAATATTGCCGTAGTTATTTTATAAGATTTTGTCACGTGTATGTTATAAGTTTTTCAAATTTTGCTTACAAATACGGAAGCGTAAAGAAGAGTTCTACTTAATAAGCAAATGTTTCATTAACCCGTGAGACGCGCTCTCCGAAGAGTAACGCGAAGACGCACGAGGGGGTGTGGGACACCCCAATTCGTTACTTAGCTGTTTAAGCAAAACTAGCAACATTTTTATGCTATATCTGTTGGAAATGATTCATGCAAACAGTTCTAGTTATACAAGAACAAATATTTTTAGATGAAAAATTTAGCAAACAATACATTATATTATTCAGAGCATTGCGAACACATCAGAAAAGTATATTTCTTACATACAAGTTTTCAGTATATTTTATAGTAAGGCATAATCAATATAATAATCGTTACACGATTCGGATAGAAAAATACTGCTTCTAATTTTCTGAGGTACACAGAAAACCGCGTTTTTAGAAATCCAAATAAGAATTCTGATGTGCTTTATCTATAGATTCAATAAATTTAAGGCGTGATATATTTTTATTATTCAGAATAGTTTCTATATTTTTAAGCTTTTCCTCCAATAGTTTTTGTGAAAGCGGATAAGGCATGCACCAGCTGACTACAGTTTTATTACGTCCAGAAAAATATAACATTTGCTTCAATTTCTAGACATTTTTACTTATACTATTGTCCAGTTTAAAAGTCTTGTACCCACAAAAATCTCCATTTTAGAAATATAGAATACTCTTGAATCCAGTTGTTGCCTCACTGAAACTTAGATAGCGAGATAACATTATTTTCCTGTCCCTAAAACGATCACTCAGTTGAAAAAAAAACCGACGCGAGGACGCGCAGGGGGATTTTTCACACCCCTTATGGTGAAATCCAATAAAAACCAGCAGGTGTGACCTCCCCGAAACTTTCTCGCATACTACCAGTAATGTGGGGTGGGTAAACACCCAGTTGGTAGGAAAATATTTTTGGGGTATTTACCCAAGGCCAGGTTATTTTGAAAAAAAAATTATGAATGGTGATTTACAATGAAACATATAAAATTTATGAATTCCCAAAAATTTAATATTTTGCCAAAAAATTACGTATATTCGCAATTTTTACGCGCGCTGAGGTACCACAACTTTATTTAACGTTTTTGAGTACGAACTCTTACTATAGATATCGCACAAGATTTCACTACACCTCTGGCTAATCACAGGAGTCGATCTGGAGAATGTCAGAACGAAGTTTCGTTTTGGAGATTGCCATACTTTCCGAAGCGCGTGTTTGCGACTCACTTCAATTTCCGCCAAGGTCAAACACCAACTATACTCACTTGAGTAAAATAAGCGAAATGCTCGCCAACACAGAGTTTTAATGTGCATTTTGAACTAAATATGCAATTTTAACACCTGTTTTTTAACCGATTGAGATGAAAATTGGGCGCAGATCTATAATTAATGTTAGCATCCGCGATATCAAGCTTTATTAACTAAGTCAAAGGGCTTATGAGATACAAGTATGCGATTATACAGACCTACAGACAGTCAACCCGTTGACGGATTTGGCCCACAATTTTATACTGACCTACATTCATGACGATAAAGCAGTGTACCAAATTTTATCCATCTAGCTATTCAAGTTTTTGAGTTATAGTGTTCCCATGACTTCGGGCATACAGACAGACAGACTTCCCTTTGACGGAATTTGTCCAAATTTTATAGAAACCTACAGATTATGAGTAAAGACCACATAGCAAATTTCATCCCCGTAGCTCTAATAGTTTTCGAGTTATCGTGTTCACAGACAGACAGACATAATTCGAAAATTGTGGTTTTCTGTCCAGGGAGGTCTAAAACGTGGATATTCGTCAAAATCTCAGTTCGAATTTTTTGACGATTACAATACTTTCTCTTTGTATACTTCGTATACGAGAAAGTAAAAATGAAAGAATTTTTCGTAAAACACATTCCGTCTATTGAATGTGACCGTAATGTCTGATAACATGGATTTGACTCATTTCAACTAAAGGGAAGTAAGCATTTTTCACACTTTAAGTGACATGGGGTGTCAGACACCCCCTTACTCGTCCTCACGGGTTAATGAGATATTTTCGTTTTAAGCAACGTCAGGTTTATTAGCTTGTGCAAAATAGAATGTGCCCTTTTCTACAGAAACACCACAAGCAAAATATCTGTTCAGAAGGAAAAACTGTTCTCTAACGCATTCTAGGTGAGCATTTATTGAGCCATTAGCAACAGTTATCATTACATCTTTTTCACAGCCACTGATTCTAATCACTATATCAGAAACATCCAACTTTCTTTATTGACGTGTACTTTTAATTAGTATCGAGTAAATGACTTTCTTTAATTACTTTAACGCTTTACGCCTCCCTCAGCTTGTAACAATCCTAGTTATCTTTAAGATAGATTCTCTAATTTCAAAATGTTTCTGATTAGGAAATTAAATTCAGTAACCTCGCAAGAAAATTTGTAGCGTTAATATCGAGGAATGCAATTAAACTAATGAGTGAGTTTAAAGTTTTTAAATGACAGAAGTCAGATATCCTCGACTCAAAGAGACTTATTTCGTTTTCAAATTATCCGAGGGCATCAAGGCATGAAATTGCTTTGGATATTCTGGGGAAGAAAATCAATGACTTTTGATGAAATGTAGTGAACTCTTTGTCATTATGTTTCTGTAAAGCTTCCAAAGAACGTATTGATTGCATATTGGATATTCTGGGAAAGAAAATCAATGATTTTTGGTGAAATGCAGTGAATTCTTTGTCACTATGTTTTTGTAAAGCTTCCAAAGAATGTACTGATTACATATTGTATATTCTGGGAAAGAAAATCAATGATTTTTTTATGAAATGTAGTGAATTCTTTGTAATTATGTTTCTGTAAAGCTTCCAAAGAATCTATTGATAGCATATAACAAAAGATAAAAATTATTTAAGATAGATTCTCTAATTTCAAAATGTTTCTGATTAAGAAATT
>BGPR01000136.1:604863-632711 GCA_013235015.1 Araneus ventricosus | reverse complement strand
ATGTAGTGAACTCTTTGTCATTATGTTTCTGTAAAGCTTCCAAAGAATGTATTGATTGCATATAACAGAAGATTAAAAACTATTTAAAAGGTACAGTTTCGAAATTATTTAAAGCTTTTTGTTTACATTTCTAAATTTTTTAAAGAAAAACCTAAAACATGAAAGGATATTCTTGACACTCGCCAAGAACAAATACTTAATCAATGTCAAGGAGGTTTTGCAGAAACATGTTATTCATCCTTTCCTGTAACTGCATTTCAAAACATCTCTTAGCATACATAGATGGTGCTTTTTATTTATTAAACATCCTTTTGCTTAAGATTTTTTTAAAATTTTAATTCATCTATATTCAAAAGTAATTTTTTCTCTTCAGTTTTATTCATAGCATATTTTAATTGCCCCTTGTAACTATCAAGTACAAGGTGTACAGGAAAATTTAAAAAAAAAAAAATTCTGCAATGAAATCTTTAATTTTTTCTGAGTTACAAAAACATAATAAGCTGAAAATCCAAAAACAAAAAATGATATCAAAACAGAACAAATAACAGTTCAAGAAATAACGGAAATAAAGTTAAGTTTCTCAAAATGTTAAAAAAAATAGAGAAAGCGTTCAAAATAATGTAGCTGGAAAATAAAATATGAATTTAGAAACATATATTAAAAAGAGAATAAATCTGCGGTAGCGACAGAAATTCAACATAATATGTGATCTTAAGTAATGAGAAAATTCAAAACGATAGCGGATTCCATTCAGGCTCACGTCATACAAGTCAAATCCGATGTTCCAACTTAATTTCATATCCGTTACTCATGTTATGGCTGATTAAAAAGTGACAAACAATACAGCATAAGATAGCGTGAAACTAGATGTTAGATGAGAATTACTTCACTAATTAAAACCTGTAAATTTTTTGTATTTCTCGAGACCATCTTTCCTTCTCCATCAAAACTTTTTTAAAGAGGAAATGCCCCGCTTAGTCAAAATGAAACTCTTTCCCACATAAAACTAAAAGTTTTAGAGCAATTCAACTTAATTCTGATGTGGTGTTGCAAGGTTCCCATTGAATCAGTGGAACTTCGTCGCTCGTTGTCCAGAAAAGATTATCAGAAACCAGTTTACCTAAGATCGAATAGACGGATAACACACGGATAATCTTAATATATACAGGGTGTCCATTGAAATCCTTCTACACCACATTAACTTGAGAACTGCCGCAACTATTGCCAAAAATTTAGTGTTTATGTATAGTAAAGTGTCCATGCGCTACACGGAGAGATTGGTTACAGTGCCACCTGGCGGCAAATAACGGAGTTAGCGTCCCTATCTCGGAAACGGTACAACGCGATTAGCATAATATATTTTACGATATCTCCACGATATTGCTATGATATTCTGAATGCTGCACAACACCTTAAAGATATCGTATGAATATTATAGAGTGTCCTGTGCTAATAGAGAAGTTACGAGGAAAAAAGTAAATTACAAAAGCATCTTCAATTTAGTGCGAAAAACACCTTGTACACATTAATGCGAAGAGCACAATGCTTAAAATGTACATCTGTTTGTTCGCATTTTCCGAAATTGTGATGTCACAAGACATGGACAAAAGGAGAAAATTTTATTTTTCGGGCAAGAAATGACAGCGTTATACATTTTCCTGTGGGAATAACTCAAACATCAGGTGTGTGGACCTTCCCATCAACATTGCAGGACTTTCGATGACGTATTACAGTAGCTGTGCTAGCGGACCAACTGATATGCTAAAAAGCGTGCCAAGTGAAATTCAAACAAGAACTCAAATATTTGTTGTTGATGACGGAGAGCAGTTTGAACACAAAAAATAAAGCTATCTTGTGATAAGAAGTTGTTTCTCTCTTTTTGACGCGTTTTGAGAGGTTGCAGTTTCGAAAATTGAGAACAAACAATTGTGCATCTTAAGCGTTCTGTTCTTCATATTAATGTGCACAAGATGTCTTTTCGTACTAAATCGAAGACGATGCTCTACAATTTTGTAATTGTCTTTTCCCCGTATCTTGTACCGTTTTCGAGATAGGAACGCTAACTCCGTTGTTTGCCGCCAGATGGTGCTGTAACCAATCTCGCCGTGTAGCGCATGGTCACTTTACTATACCTAGACACCAAGTTTGTGACTATGGTTGTCGCCGTTCTCAAGTAAATGTGGGGTACAATGATTTTAGTGGATGCACAGTAACGTGATTTCACTGCTGACTTGGGAAGAAAATTAAAATAAAATACTCCAAATGTGAATATTATATTTAATTTTACAAAACAAGCAATATAAACTTCAATACAAGAGTAGTAATGCATAGAAATGTATTGTTATATTATAACCCTAAGTTACTTTAAACCAATCTCTCATCTCCTTCTGTGTCTTTGAGTCAACGATTAGTCCCTTCCGCCACACACAGTAGACACTTGCAGCTTTATACTATAGAGTGTAAAAGTAATCGTGGATAATTTTTAAGATGTCTATTTGTTATTTTTTAGATGATAGCGGATGACAGAAACACCGGGTTAAACGAGTGACTACAGTATTGCCTTTCAAAACACGATGGCATTTCTTAACCTATTGATGTTCACTTATCGTAGCATCTTTGCCCCTTCTGTTTTTACTTTCTCGTATACGAAGTATACAAAGAGAAAGTATTGTAATCGTCAAAAAATTCGAACTCGAGATTTTGACAGATCTTCACGTTTTAGACCTCCCTGAGTCCGAAAAACACAATTTTGGAATTATGTCTGTGTGTCTGTCTGTCTGTGAACACGATAACTCAAAAACTATTAGAGCTACGGGGATGAAATTTGGTATGTGGTCTTTAAACATAATTTGTAGGTTTCTATCATATTTTGGACAAAATCCGTCAAAGGGAAGTCTGTCTGTATGTCCGAAATCATGCGAACACTATAATTCAAAAACTTGAATAGCTAGATGGATAAAATTTGGTACACAGTTTTATCGTCATGAATGTAGGTCCGTATAAAATTTTGGGCCACATCCGTCAAAGGGTTGACTGTCTGTCGGTCTGTATAATCGCATAATTGTTAAGCATTCGTTTCAAAACTGATCTACATGCGCATGCGTACTTAGCAATCTCTGGTATCAAGCGGGAGGATTACATCACTTTGTCCTTGAGACGGAGTTTGTGATAAATATGTTTTATCTCCTGTTTTGTTTTCGCTCGCTCGTATAATAGCGGATCTTTCTGGAGTGTGATGGAAAATAAATATTGCTAAGTTTTAATACATAGGCATCTCTTTTAATATGATTCTTCACTTAAATATTTTACAATCACTTTAATCTGCAAAGAAAAACCTTCTGATATTCGTTGCATTCTGGATTACAGTAGGTTCGATTTTTTTTTATCCGCGCAAGGGGAGGGGTACTGTCAAATGTTTGAGCAGTATACGAGAAGGTTTAGGGGAGGCCACTCCCACTGGTTCAATAAATAATCCCGAGGCAAAATTGATAATCAATTGCTGATATTAATATAATTACTTGAAACAAAAATAAATACATTAAAAGTTTGGTAAGCTAAAGTAGTAGATGAAAAACACATTTAAAAAAATTTCATTAAAAAATGTTTTCTCTTTTAACTCTTTGAGCCCTATCCCGCCTCAAACCGCCCAATTCGACAGAGGCTTGGACTCAGGCGGTTTCGGGTGCTCGAGTGCATTTTGCGGGAGAAAAGTAGTTCCGTTCTTTGTTGACAATTAATCGCCCAAATTCGGGCGCCGTTCTTCTGAAAATTCTGTAAAGAAACGTGTACGAAAATTTACTTCAATTTTTGAGGCTCTGGAATTCTCAATCTAGCCGGGTTCAGAGAGTTAATACTTTCAGCGGCGGTAAAGTTCCTTTTTAACACGTTCAGTTCAAAAGAAGATATTTCATATTTATATGCATATTTTCTAAACATCTATGGGTAAAATATTCTCGACATTTCAGGAATATTATGAATTACAGAAAAAGATCTCTACATTCACTTTAAAAGCTAATTTTTCTAACCTTAAGTCTGTAAGACCAAAATAAATTTGTACTTGGAGGGTTAATTTCGTATGTATCATGATTTGCTATATATGTGTCTTGTATTATTAGATTCTTGAGACATTCGGGGAAATGTCCATTCACTCCTTCTGCTTGGGTCAGATAGGATTTTCCTCATCCTTCGACAGTGACAGAAGAAAAAAGCAATCTTTTTCAGCGGAGAAGTCCTATAACCGACAACTGTCAAAAAAATACCCAGACATCCTGAATCGGAAGATGAAATATCAGCATCAGAAATATAAGAATTCATGGGCGCACCCCATCCTGAAAAAAATATCTCTTTCTTGATTTGTTTTGGTTTATTTTTATTTTATTTCCAGTTTATTAACCAAGGCTCTTGTGTCATATTACTCTTAGAAAAGTTTTATGGCTTTATTTTTATGACTGTTTTATAAATAGCTGAAAAAGTTACTTGATTTGAAAGTTGCGTTCGTGATGACTGTTTTGAACCGACTATTTAATATTTAAATTAATTCTTCTTAATGTTTGCCTACCAGTATTTCCCATTTGAGTGGGAAAAAAACGTCTGCTCTAACTATGAACGGAAAAAAAAATCATCGTGTGGACATATCGAATTAATTACTTTAAAAAAAGCTGAATTATGAAAAGCTGAGCAACTAAATTGATTTGAAGGTTGCATGCGTGATGAGTCTTCAAATCAACAATTTAATATTTAAATCAATTCTTCTTAATCTGTTCCTACTTGTGCTATTCCATTGATTGGAAAAAGAAACTCCTATATTTCATCTAGAAATAATAAAAAAAATGACCTGATGCAGACATATAAAAATGTGTATTTTTATAAAACATCTGAATAAATGGATTTATTTGAAATCTGTGTTCGTGATGAGTTTTTCAAATCAACAATCTGATACTTAAATGAATACTTTTCAATCTTTTCCTACTAGCACCCAATTTTTAATTGGAAAAATAAAATCCTCTACTCCATCTTTGAATGAAAAAAGTGGCATCATGCGGACATATAAAGCGGGACATTAACCGCTGTTTCACTCCGCGATTTTTAGAATTCTGGAAGGAAAAACCTTTCGCCAATGTGGAAACCCTAGGAAATTTGGCGAAGAGAATTGGAAGTATTTAAATTCCGAAGAGCTTGAAATCAAATTGGATTGGTCGGATGGCCTTTCGACACCTCGCTGCGAGGGTAGCTTCAAAACAAAACCTCTGCCTAGATTTGGACCCCGCGAAGAGGCTAAGTCATGTTGAAAGTAAACGCAGAAATCCCCCGTGTGGGGGAGGAGGAGAAGGGTGATAGTAAGTCTGGGAGTTTGAACCTTCTCAAACAAGGTGCATCAAAAAAAAACTTTGGAACATCCGTGAATGACTTGCCTATTTTTTTCGACTGGAATGAGTGGAATATAAAACCAGTTGTTGAGAAAAATGGAATGGAATGGAGTACTGATGAATGCACAGCTTGAAATTAAGAAATACACGTGAAATGCGCAGAGCTAATTTTGTTGACAGGTGCGTATCTTCCAGTAGAAGAATGGATGTGACTTTACGTCACAGTTTAAGACAGCATGAAGCAAGACGATGACACCTGCTATTTCATTTCACATGCAATTGTAAGTTCGAATAAATTTATTTAGCTTAAGAACGTTGGAGAAGCATAAGCTTCAATGCTCTCGTGACTTCAAATGTTATACACGCGACATCATTTTGAGTTAGAAATATCTACGATATTCTCAGTTAAAGCGATGTAACGTGTGACAAATTTCAGTCAATTTTCTTTTATAGAAATTTTCAGTACAGTATATTAAGCTTTATAAGTGGTTTAAATAATTGAAATTTCTGATATCAAGCGAAGCGCATAAACCAATGTGCGACTGTTGTCATACGATTGATACAGTAACATCTTGAAAATGTAAATTTGTTTGTAATGACAAAAATAATTTAGAAATTAAGGCGCTTAATCTTTTAAGACTTATATAATTTTCGGACTTATTTACCAATTTTACCTTGATATCAGTATTGGTAGTGGCTCGATATATTTAATAACATTTTTTAAAAAAGCTTTATAAGGAAGACTGGGAAAACAGATTTATACTCCTTAAATTAGCTTCGCAAACGAAAGAAAAGATATCTAGTAAAATTAGGCATGTTACATGAAAACAATATCAATGTGAATGTCAATTTATGCACATAGAACAAAAGAAACTATTAAATGTTTTCAGCATGAAGACGGTTACTTTAATATATAAAATGCCTTCGCTGTTAAAATTCTTGAAAGTCAAAAACATAAGTATTGGTTGTCTGCAAATCTTGAAAGATAACCAGAAATTAATATTCGAAAACAAATTAATCATAATGTAAAAATTGATTGAGTAAATGTCTTGTAAGCAAAATAAAATACATCCATTATTTTTATATGCAAAATTGTTTGCATACATAAATTTATTTAATTATTATAATTAATTTATTATAATTTGCCGCTAAAATGTTTATACGTTTCATTATTTTGTAAACATATAAAATTATCGTTCTGTTATATCCGCAACAAAATGATATTTTTCAGCGAGGAAAAACACTAATTTCCAGAAAAAGACGGATGCAGAGAAAAATCAAAAGAAGAAAACGATTCATTAAAAAGAATCGAGCAATTACGATTCGTACATCCCTTTTTTTCACATTAACCATGTAGGAGAAAACAAAATGAGAGGATTTCTTTCTGTTTCCAACTTTCCAAAACAATTCTTGGAACATTTATTGCTCCGAAAAGTTTGATTTGCATGCATTTATCTTTTCGATAATACGATTTGAAATTTTAAGTATTAGCCGAATTTTTCAAGCAAATGAGGCAAGTAATTCAGACTGTTTATTTGATTTGGGACATTTGTTATTTCTCTTTCATTTGGGCGATTCTTTCCAAAGTCATTTCTAATTGTTTCCTTTAAAATGCTATCTAACTAATTCAGTAATGTTTTTTTGATTGATTGTTTTTGGAGCTTAAAAAATAATTATTCGATCGAGATATTCAACCGTTTACAGTCAAGGGGCAGTCTCAGACACCATTCTAGACGGTACATCATTTTACCGTTTCTTGTTTCGATAGTTAAGTGAAATACCTATTTAAATTGTAGGAAGTCCGGCATTAATTTTTTTGGAAAAATAAGATTACACATTTACATTTTGCTGGACTCGAAGTCATGAAACAAGGTCATGTATTCAATTAATAATTCTGCATCTATTTACTTTTTCGATAACAGAGCGGTAAATAGTCAATAATGCATTAAAAACTATGACGAAATAATGTCAAAAGATAGGCACATCAAAATGACCAATCCTCTTTTTCAACGTGAGCAATTCGCTTTACTTGCAAATGATCATAAAGACGGTTCTTTTATTGTTGAAACGAGTAGAGAGAGCTGACAGTTAACTATATGGCGAAGAATAATTGCCATGGAACCAAGAGTTGCGATTAATTCGTAGTTTCTGAAACACTAGATACAAAGTATATTAGCATCTGAAAAGATATTTAAAGGCTATTGTTCAAACAGCGAAATCAAGAGCTTTCTTTGCACACCATTCAAATACTTCGAAACAGGAACTTAAAAGCAACCCAAGTCAGCCTACTAATGATCCACTCTTGGTCAGCAATCGTATCCATTCTAATTATTAAATAAATCGGAGTGTCAAGCTATTGCCGTTAAACATCAAATTCCATTTGACACAAGTGCGTCAGACAGATAACAGTACACCTGTGGATTTTAGTATAAGACCTAGCAATTGACTGGAGCAGGTTGACGAGTGGAATAACCTGTACGCTCTCCGATCAAGGGAAGATGACTTCTTCTAGATACAAAAGTAGCAAATGGTGCACAAGATCTTGGATATCGTTGTGTCAATCTATGTTGCAGAGGAACAGGATCAAAATCACGACAAGGATCTTCCAAAGGCCAAAACAATCCCTGCCACGTCACTGTGGGCGGTGCAAAGCAATCCACGGAAACAATTTCCAGCAAATTGATTAAATACTATTGCTGTACATATGACCAAGCATGCATTGTTTCAATATCTTTTTTCTGATAAACAAAAATATATTATCAATGCATTCGTTTTCTGCCAGTATACACGGATACGCTAGTAGGTTCTCTGGCAAATATTGTGCATAATATTGTGAGAAGCCTTTGAACCGGTTCTAAGTAGTGCAAGCAATGCAATCCATGAAAACAGAAAAATTAAAAGAAACAAAGTTAAAATTTCGGTCAATAGGTGTTTCTGAGCCAATAACTAAAGTTATTTTTGCAGATTGTTTTATTATTACTGTAGCAAAATTGAATAGTTCACACATTTAAGGGCTTTTTTTTAACTAAGAACTGTACCAAATTTCAATTCTAACCGTAAAGTCTTTTTTCGTTCAAAATACATTTTTATGTAAGGAAGTGCAACGCCTCGCACAATTCTTTCCTTGTTTACAAAAGAAAAAAAAAGGAAGAAAAAATAGAATAGACAGAATTTTCAAGAATGGATAATGTGGAGCGGTGAACTTTCTTGCATCTAACCGGTATTTTGCACGATAAAAGACTTTGCGTTCTGAACTGAATTTCGGTAGCTTTTAAGTTGAATTTAAAAAAACCTTGAAAGGAACTATTCATTTTTGCTTCAGTAATAAAAAAAATCTGCAAAAGTCACCTTCGATATTAACACAACGACACCTATTGTCGAAAATTTTAACTTTTTTCTTTTTTTTTTCCTCTTCTTTTTATCCCTCTTCTTTTTCCTTTTTCTTCTTCAATTATTTTTCTTTTCTTTTCGGTTTTCACAGAGTGAATCAGTTGAAATATAATCTAATGACATTTGTTTCGCTTCATAGGTCCGTTCCTAGATCCTTCGGAATAGGTGAACTTTAATAATAACAACCCTGTATATCTTTCTGTTTAAAATCATCTCTCTTTTTCTTGCAAGAGTTCGCAAGCGCACTGTGTATTAGGATATTCGTTGCAAGAGTTCGCAAACGCACTGTGCATTAGGATTTTCGTTGGAAGAATTCGCAAACGCACTGTGCATTAGGATTTTCGTTGCACGAGTTTTCAAACGCACTGTGCATTAGGATTTTCTTTCGCAGTAATGCAACTTGACTCAAGACATGACAATCCTCAACGATGTTTAAAAATTTGTTTTTAACAAGCGTATATAATTTTTAATGTAATCTAAAGTTTTAATACGGTTTCATCAAACTTGTTTCATCATTTAATGAATTAAATTTTCAAATGTGTGGTACTTAATCATTTGATCTACTTTTGCGATCATTAGATATTTCATTTCATGCTACTTCTATTTCCGATCCTATTTCTTATCGTCGGGAACAGGATATTAACCATAGATGTATAATCCTCCTTAAAGAATATTAAAAATTCAGAATGATTTGTAGGTGAATGATGTAATATTTAGGGTGCTGATGTTAGTGAAGCTCACTATAAGCACTATGAAAATATTATTTCGAGCGTTTAGATAATGTTTTAATTTTCAACTGGGAGTTCATTATCAATGCACAAGATTTAAAGCGATAATCGATTTTAAAATTATCAACTAAAAATTCAAATACTAAGAAATTAGTTGTATTTTACAGTGAAGTGTTTCTCTGAACTTATGAAAATGTTAATATACCGTGTTTATTTTCAGAAAATGGCTCTAGGCGAACACGTCGAGTATATATCTTATTTTATTTCGTTTACTTTTTAAACGTACTGAATATTTAAGGTATTATGTGAATTAAACCCAGATAATAACATAAAAGAAATAAGTCGGCAAATACGAAAATCGAATTAACGGTTTTACAAATAACAAAAGCAAGTTTTACTGTTAAGATTCTATATTTATTCGTCTGATACAATAAACCTTAAGTTTACTCAATATTACGCATTCAAGTTTTTCTTGAGTTTTGACTATTTCTGTTCAAGACCAAAAAACTAACGTAATAGGAGAAGCACAATTTGATTATTGTATATAGTGTTAATTTGATTATGGTAATTTATATCAATTAAGCAGACTCTAGCATCTTGTGATATAATGGTATTCTTTCATAAAAACATGATTCCATGAAATCTAATTACTTATTGTATGCAAGTAAATGGTTTCAACGAAGAATTTAGTAACATTGATGCTTCATGGTGGTTTTTCTTCCTAGTAAGGAGATTTTATTTTATAGCACTCCTCGAATAAGATACAAAGGAACGTTAAATTCCTTTTTATAAAAGTCGTCTGACTTTTCGTATTTGGGACAAATTCATTGAATTACAAAGTAGGGGAGAAAGGTTTCAAAGTTGCAGTTTTTGCTACTCTTTTCTTCAAATAAAATATCGCCAGGGTTACTACTTGAGGAGGTTTGATCGAAAATAAATTCGCCCAGCTCCCGTCTTCGCGTTTGTTTTTGGAATAATTTACAACTAAAACAAATACGTGACACTTTTCATCAAAACGGAAATGATAGTTTCATTCTTGTGCATTTAGACTTAAACTTTCTAGAACGAAACGGGAAAAACATAAAGCTGCCAAGTAAAGTATAGGCAATCCACTGCTGAATACTAGTGACGAATACTTTCGTAGAGTTTTGACAGAGGCTGAAATTTGTATTGAAATCATTTTTATTCCCAGCATGGAAGATGAGAGTAAAACTGTATTTTTTTGCCTCGCCACCTGCCTTTCGCTAACTGAAATACAAAAATTCATTTTAGTATTACACTTATTTTAATTCGCGAATATCAAATTTATATTTTCAACTGTACATTTATATTTTCGAACTGAGTATTAAACCGTATCCGGCATGGTACAGTTTAACTCTTTAATCCCGAGGCGACTTTTTTCTTCTAGTTCCTTTAAAACCGGGACTTTTTGGGAGGATGCGACATGAATTGGACTCTCCCAACCTGGGTGGTCATTTACCCCACCCCTACTATAACCTTCCCTTAAGGTGCACGGAAATAGGCTGTGGTTGGACAGGATAATTGGACCCCTACCTCGCTTATCTCCTAAGCGATCTCAGAACCTCATCTCCCCTCAAAAGAAGCCAACCGCCTCAGAACGGCCTTCGTCGCTGTCAAGGGGAAATTTCTAGACCGCCCGGTACCACCTCGCTCGGTTTGAAAGGGTTAAGTATATTTTGCATCCTCTTTCAAATCAGTTTGAAATGCTTTTGCTCCCGTTCAGCTACTTTCAAAGACCTTCAAAAAGTGAGCATTAGCAATGTTTCGGTTGTAATTACCCATCGGAAAAGCTGGAAACATTAATTCTGATCTTTCCTATCACTGTCGCCTAAGGCTCAATTTTTTTCATTATTTTTCATTCTTATTTATATATTTTAAGCTGTATACTATTTTAACTGCTATTATAAAATGGATTTAACGTAGCGCGTGAATTTCCATCCGAAATTTTGAATAATTGTTCAAAATAGGCGCAACTTTTGCTAATACAGTAATACCTCGTTACAACAACAGTTTGGGAACCAAATAAAAATAATGCTATAGAGGGATGTATTGTTATATCGAGGGACAATATATTTACGATATAATAAACTTAAATTTTGGTTGTTTCAATGTGGACACAATACAACAATAAACATTTTCCAAAAGAAGCGCCACCAGAGTGTTACTGATTGTTAAAGCATACACAAATATGAAAATTCAGATATACAATAAAATAGTTTACATACTGAGATAGCTATAGCCTTCCCTTACACACGGAAATAGGTGGCAACTATAATTCGACCCACCCTACCGCGCTTATCTCTGAAGCTCATCTCCCCTCAAAAGAAGCCAACCACCAGAGACCGGCCTTCGGAGGAAATTTTTAGACAGCCTCGCTCGGTGTGAGAGGGTTAATACTAGAGATTATGAAAAATGAATTATTTTATAATTCCGTCAATTATTATATTTTTTTTACTGGGGCTCATTTCAAAATACTGGAAACGCTATTTTCCAGACATAATGTCTTTATAGAGGCTTAATATTAATTGTTTATTATACAAATTCCTTTGAATTTGATAGATTTGTTATATTAACCCTTTGCACTCGGATGTCGCCTGTTAGGCACCATTCTAGACTGCGCATCGTTGACGTTACTTGACTTCGATAGTTAAAAAAATACCCCCTTAGTAACAACGAGTCGCAAATTAATTTTTCGAAAAATAAACAATTAATTTGATCTTATTTTTTAGTTCTCTACATAATAATTATACATCTAATTACTTTCCCTAGTGCAAAGTGTTAAATTTCAACTTGAAGCAAATGCAAAGGTTATTCGTGACAGATTTCGCAATTAGGAACTGTGGTCAGTTAACAAGGACGGCACCTGACATGGCACCCTATTCCAGAAACAGCTACATTTCTCCACTCTGGAGGTTAGATCCAATTGCCGATCTAACGGGCACCAGAGCTATATACATGGAGTACCTTTGGTGGAATCAGATTTGCAACCTATGATCTTCTGAATTCAAAATCGAGGTCATTCTTCACTTTTTGAAGCTGCATTCTGATCTCACTTGAAAATCTATCATAAAATGATGGCAATACTTGGTATGGACGAGTTTTCTGGTTTGTTTGCTTGCATTTAGGATTGTTTGTTATCTGCTTATATGTTGGACTTCCGCTTTGAAGATCCATGAACCGGTCTATTCTGGTACCCCCCTTGGGGTGGGGGGCGCCCCCTTTCCCCCCCGTTAACAACTGGGAAAATTGACGCCCCCCCCCCAACCGGGGGTACCCCTTACTTAGCATTACACCGAAAATACGTATTAAAGGCATGTAAACAAACCAGAAAAATCGTCCATACCACACCATTTCAATACAATCTGTAGTCACTTTACACAAATAATCTGTCCAGGCGTTCGCAATCTTCAGCATTCTAAAATTAAACCATGGAATAAGCTTGGAAATTATCCATGGAAAGTTTGAGAAATGTTCAGATGTTCTGAAAATACTCCACTTTGAATATGTATAGTTTCCTGTATACATTGCGGCGGCCTCTGTAACCACTCGCCTTTGTCATTGTGTTTCACATCTCACCTTGTCATGAGGCGGCAGGTAGAGGAGATTTCTTCTTTCATGCAAGATTGTAAGAAGGTGCAACTGTTCTGCGCGCGTACTATTCTCAACGTATTTATACGAGTGTCTTTGTTCCGGCAGAGAGCTTTCGGGACCGGAGGGTCGAAAGGTTCGAAACTCGATTCCACTGAAGATCCGTCATGTATGGGGCCTGTTGCACGCTAAATCATAGGTAGTGGCCAAACGTCCTCCCGTTGGTGTGGCGCTGAAGTTTGGAGAGGGAGTGAAAGCTCAGGTGTCGTCTGACCGCGGTTAAAAATTGCGAGGTCCTTCCCTAAATAGCCCTCATGTTGCTTCAAAACGGGACGTTAATATAACCTAACCGGCAGAGAGCTTCCGGCTTATTCCAGCATGTTAATCTTCAACTACACGGTAATCCAGAAGTACCTGTGATCCATTCGCTCCTCACTGAAAGTGTGCTTCTACTCACCAAGTGTTCTTTTGCTTACTTGGTAACTTGCGATACAAGATGTATCGTCCTAATTCTCAAAACTAAGGTTTACGGGTCTATTCTGGTACCCCCGGTTGGGTTGGATTGGGAGACGTCACTTTTTCCTCACATTAAAAACCGGGAAACGTGAGGCCCCCCAACCCAACCGGGGGTACCAGAATAGACCCCTTAGGGTACCTAGCCGTTCCTTCCCAATTAGGATCGCCAAGAGGAAGATGGCTTGGCGATATAAGAACCAAAGTTTGGGTGCGCAGAGAGCTTTCTATTGTTCTCTTCGCACTCGAGATGCCTGTGGCATCTGAAAAAGAGAAATTCCGCACGCAATGCCTGCGGCATCTGAAGTGGGTTCCGGGTAAATTTTGTTAACTTCAAAAAACATCAGCGGATTAGCTTTCAGCAAAGCGGGAAAAACTAGTAGCTTCGCTTTTTTATTGAATGTTAGAAATTTGTGTTTTCTAAAAATTCCAAAAACGAGAAATCCATAAATAACATTTCGTATTCGACAGGAATTGCATCGCGAAGAAGAATTTGACGCCATAGTTTCCAACCACATCAGTCGATACAAATCCACTATCCAAACTGTCAAAATTCAAAACGTAGAATTCCAAACGAATTTTTATTCAAATTCGAAGAAATCGACCAATGAAATAATAAATAGCACTTACCTGACCAATAAAGCTGAAGCGCGAAATAAAAATATAACGATTCCTGCGCGAACCAGCCACGAATTGGAATATTGCTGCACAGCTAAAACAAATGTTCTGACGTCGCTAAACCGTCTTCCGCTTGGCGGCAAGGAATTGACGAGCCAAAGTGGAGAGAAATGGCTGGGCACCATAAACTTTAGGTTGACCTCCTGATTCTTGTTTTGCAGATATTTTTTTGTTTAAATGTTCAAATGTTTTAATCTTCTGACTGACGAGTTCAGTTTGCACAATATACCTTGTTGAAATGTAAAAATAAATGTTTATTGTTGAACTTTTGCCTGGAATATCATTTACAACTAACTGATCTGAGTCAGTGATGAAGCAGGGCATATTTTGAGGTATCCTTTAGCCCTTTCAAGATAATGCTATACAATGCTAAAGATTTATTCCGAGGAACATAAATATTGACATTAATTTATCTTTTTCGCTCAGATCTTAGATGAAAGTATAATTAAATAGTTTCAAACACTAAATGGAATGCTCATTGAAAATACAAATCTACGCAAGTTTTAACATGTAATTCATGACATGACCATCTGTAGCAATTTTGTGTCACACAGGAGATGACAGCCTATGTTAAAGTACTATACATGTCTGACATGTTTTACAGTAACTAATTTGTATAAATATCACATAGTTAATCTTAAAAATTATAAAACTTCTGAAATAAACTTAAAGCTGGAATAATCAGCATTTCAAATATGAAGAATTATGTTAATATATGTATGTCGTTTATCAATTTTGCCAGATGAATATAAATTGTTAAAAATGATTAATTCAGAAAGTTTGGAAGCATGTTGCAATTACTTCTTCCTTATAAATTATTCAGGCTACGTAATTAATAATACATGAATAGAATTTGTTCTGCGTTATTATGTAAAATTAGACGCTCTTTATAATTAAATACAAGACATTGACACAAAACGGACAGTTAATCGTTTCATAATTTCTTACTGTGCATAGGGTTAAAGCAACTTTATCCATTAAAAATTTTAAATTTAATTGAAAATGTTTCTAATGTAATAGTGCAGTGCTTTTATATAAAATGCTAAACCAAGCATGTCAGACTCAAATGTCTACTCGTTTCACATAAACCAGTTCTAAGTTCATGTGGATCGCAAGAAAACAAAAATAATTTTTTATAGAAACGTAGGTATATTTCGAAAAAGTATACAAAAAGACCAAGAACAACGGTAAAAATGATGTCTTCCTGATGCTGGCATGCTATCTTCCACGATATCATCTTTCCTATTTCAGAGGCTAGTAAAATATTCGCTGCTATTGGAGGAAGAAATGATGCACCAATGTTACATATTTGGTAACCGGACAAAAGCAAATGTCGTGGTTCGTTTTTATTGATTGTGTAATAAGAAATCTTAAAAATTACGATATGAAATTTTGTTAAAATTTTCTTTACTCTGTTATTTTTTCTGGGAAGCGAATTTGCCATGCTTGTGCTAAATGTTAATGCTCTGTTAAAAATCAGATATAAACTACAGTAAAATCTGTACAAAATGTCTAAAGGTGGTACAAAAATTTTCCGTTTTAGAAGGCATTCCGTTTCATGGAGGGCTAATTAGTATATGAGGAATTCGTCGAGATCAAACATTTTTTCTGCTTAAGACAGATTCCGTTTCTTACAGTGTCCGTTTTAAACAGGCTTTACTGTACTAATAAATTTATTGTACAATTTATATCAAGGCAATAGAATCTAGTCAGGTTTAGTTACTAAAAATATTTTAAATGTATTTAGGTAGCTTTCTTTCTTTAAATTTATGTACAAAATAAAATTTATTACTCAAAATGAATATTATTTTCAACTTAACATATAAACATATATTATTGACCTAAAATGATTCTTTTTATAGCTATGTGTATTTTAAAAGCTGTTATATATAGAAAATGTAGCTAAATTGCAAATCGTTATAATAAAAATGTGCTGTTCTTTATAAATTTAATATTGACATTTTTTGTAAGTGTTAAAAGATTTCAGAAAATTCAGGTGGTTTAAAAAAAAGGATCTAAAACCCATTAGTTAATTATTGCATTTTTTATAAATGATAATTTGCTATTTTAAAGCAATTTACAACGCAATATTGTCTTTTTTAAAAAAATGCTAAAATGTCGCTAAATTTATCTTATTTTTCTTATGTTCTCCCTTAGAAATAGTAAAACATAGGATAGACTTATTTCTTCCGTAAAGAGGACAGAAATGTACCGATTTTAAATGAAATATGCACCACTTTATGAATATGTTTCAAAAATTATTGAACAACTTAAACATCTATAGTGCGAGCTTAAAATATATTTGGCTATTCAAAACATTCTGCAGGTACAACTAATAATCCAATCAATACCAAAATCTGTTCAAATACTTATCAAACCATGAGCTTTGCAGCAGAGCAATTGAAAATTTTGCTGCAAAATTGTTCTGAAGAAAGGTGCTGTTTGCTAAAAATATTTCAATGATTTTTTTTAAATTATAAAACAGAAAATATTAACAAAACCATTTCAATTAATATTTTTATTAAGTGATCCAATCATCACTTCTTATTTTTAAATTTTATGCGCAGAGAAAACACTCTAATTCACATAAACACAAGAACGGTCAGTGAATAACTCATTTGAACTTAGAGAGTGGAATTGATGCTATAGATGACGCAATAGTGATTATTTTATCATAACGAACTATAATGGTAAATATTTCTGATGAATGCCAAGGCAACACTGAAGCTGTTCTTAATGAATTTAATGGTTTAAAAATTTCCACGTGGTCCGGAGACACCACACGAGCTTTTCCATCAACTTAAGAAAATTGATAGAAAAAAAACCTAAAGCCTTGGGTCGTTTTAATTTTCCGTGTTCTTATGTATTCAACCATTTTTTCGGTGTTTTCACATGGGTCTACGTTCAATTTTTGAACTCTACAATTGATTGTTATCTCTCGTGTGAATTTTCTTCTTCAAATTTTTAAACTCCTAATGTGTTTTTAAGGATTTGATACTTGTGTATATTTAACTTTTAATCCTTGCTTCTTTGAAATGGTCTTTTGATTTAATGTTTTAATTTTTTTAAAATTTTTAATCTGTTTTCATGATTTTAATATGACAGTATACTATTTTTAGAATCCTTGTGTGCCTTTTAATGTTTTTGTGATTGTGTGATTTCGTTTTAAATTCTTTATGCGTTTGCAAAATTTTTATGGTTTTGTGTGTTGAACCTTTATATTCTCTGCATTCAACTTTTTTTCCTAATGCATTTTTTAATATGTTTGTGAGTAACTCATTGTGACTTTTGCTCTTTGTGTGTTTGTTGTTCATAGTACTCTTTAAATGGAGTTATTTCTGTAGTGTGCTTTTCTGATAGGTAAAAACTCCAGGCCATCTACAAATAAAATGTTTTTGGTTCATATTATGAGAAACTGATTTTTCAATTACAGAAATATAAAACTTTTGTTGATTTACCAATTAATTTATGAAATAATGGATGGTAAATATACTTACCAGAGATCATTCAGGGGAAATAGAAAGTGGTAAGCATTAAGGATAAAAATATCTTAGAATGTTCACTGGTAAGGATAATTACCACTTAATTTTAGGTAATTTAAAACAACTTTATGCAATTTTTTTAGTAAGAAACCATGCAATTTCTTCGAATTAAAATTAAACGTTTAATTTAATTAAATTTTTAAGTTCATTTTGCTTTTGGTGGGATGGCTAGGCGGAGCGCTACATTGCATACAAATAAAACTATTGCAACCTGATACAATTTTACTATTAACATCTTTACCACTTATTGTGCTGAGACAGTAACTAAAAAATCATAAACTACAGAATTTAAATAATCAGCACACCAAAAATGAAGTCGAAATATCCATAAGATCATTAACAGGAAAATCTCGAATTTAATGAAACTCCTACTGCTTCAACAGTTTTTGTTGAGTTTCGAAAAGGAAAGTTCAATTTAAATTAAATAAATTCAATAATAGATACTGATAATTAAGTATAAGGATATTTTAGACATAAGAACAACAATACGACTTTATTTTATTTCTGAAAAAAATTCTGCGAGTTGAATTTTTATGACACACGCTGAAACTCGACTTCGTTACGAAACCACTCACGCCGTGAAAGGGCAGTGGTAAGTATATTTACAACTTTTGAATTTAATTACGATTAAACTATAGAATGAATATTTTTCTGGGTAAATATTGTATCTCAATCGAATGCTAATCGTCCAATTATCATATTATCATCCAATTATCATCATATTTATCATTTTACATTACTTTTTCGAGACATCCGAAAAAATCTTTTTTAGGTGTTAAGTATATATACCAGAGAACTATAAAGAGTTAAATAAATAAATGCTGAACTTAGCAGAAGCTAAAAGATTGCTGGTAATCACCTTATTGAAGACGTTGCTATATGAATCATTTAGTTATGGTTGAAGAGAGCTTTTGATTTTAGTAGAGCCCGAGTCGTATCACGATAGTTGCATCTCTGTTTCAGTATACTGTGACAAAATTACTTTGTGGGTGTACGTGAATGCAATCCAATAAGCGGGATTAAAAAAATAAAGCTCTTTATTTTACAAATATTCTCAAGCAAAGAAACGTAGCACAAGTATTAACACAGCACTAATAAAAATTCACAACAGAGATTACCACTAAATCTCAACACAATGCTCAAAGGTTTCTTGTTAACTCACCAGCTTGCTTGCAGGTCAAATTCCAACTAACTCTTCTTGGCTTGAGAGCTTGCCTTTATACTTTTCAACAGGAAGTGACTTCATTATGTAGGAAGTGACGTAATCTCTAGAAAGTTCATGAAACCAGTAGAAATAGGTGGAAAGTTTGAGGTCCTTCTAGAAGATTCCCCCTGTCGCCAAAGTCGCCAACTTTGCCGCCAAGTCGCCAAAATGGTCGCCATGTCGCCAAGTCAAGCATCTCAGGGAAACGACTTTATAGCTTTGTAACAATACAGTATATTCTCTATTATCCGGTTTGCGGATTATCCCTGCTCATTCCGGACTCACAAAAAAATTTTAAGAAAAAAATTTTTACGCTTATCATGCATGTAAAATCGATGTTGATGCTCGATTGAGAAACTCATTCTGTGAAACTAGTGAGCCGTAACGGAGGAGTCTAAAGAATATATTTTTTTCCTTCCTCCACGTGCAACCTCTACCAATTCAACCTCTAATTTTCCGAAAAATGAATAATCCACTTCCTGCTAACTCATTCTCGTACGAACACGCTTCTCTTTGACACGTCATTCTTTAAGTTCTTCGTCTTCTTTCACTTTCTCAAGCGTTCCTTTAGTTTTTGCGTCTTGTTTATCGTCAGTTAGTAGCGTGAAATTTTTTTCTGGTAAAAATGAGTGGTGTGAAACCAAAACGAAACGTTTAAAATGTTAAACAAAAATTAGAAATCCTTCAAAAACTTGATAATGGAGAATCAGCTAGTACAGATGCAGAAGATGTACTAAATGAGGGAAAAACAATTTCTCATTCTGCTGCTCTACAATCTGTGGAAACTTTGTTAGATTACATGGGACAAAGAGGATTTGATTACGGCGACATTGCTGCGGTTCGTCAAATATGTGTCGATATACGACACGATATGAACAAGCAGCAGAAGCAAAGACGCAATACAGATTTTTTAAAGCAGTAAATGTTAAAAGGAAAATTCCTAGTTTGATGTTATACAGAATGCAAATGTAAGTAATTTTTATATTTGTGTACTGATGTTGATTTTTTTCTTTAATAAAAAGGAGTTTTCGGATTATCCGTGTTTTTCTATTGTCCGTGCGATCCCTCCCGGTGATTAACCCGGATAATCGGGAGTGCACTGTAATTAAAAAGGATCTCGAGAAAAATATTTTTTTTCCATTCAAGATAAGGCAACGATGAGATCTCCATACAGGCGATCAGCAGAAACGACTCACTCTTACATGGACCTTCTCAGTGAATATCTAACTTGATTTGTCTTGACCATAGGGCATTGAGTGCGGCGACAAGGAACACGTTTGGATAAATGGAGCAGTGAACCTCTGTAATTGATGTGCTTGTAACAAAGCAAATCTATGCGTTTCCAAGGATAAACCTTTGCATTTGCCGTAGCTGATGGCCTGATGTGGGTTCACATTCGTATTTACTATGGAACCTTAAGATTTAAAAAATTACATGAGATTTGAATTTCTAGTCCGTTGGAATATGATAATGACCTAGCCTTTATTCGACTAACTTGTTGTGGGTCGCGGTGGCCTAGTGGTAAGGTCTTGACTTCGGGGCCGGAGGGTTCCTGGCTCGAAAACCGATTCCACTGAAGATCCGCCGTGTATGGGGCCTGTTGCTCGTTAAATCACACATAGCGGAGAAACGTCCTCCCGTTACTGTGGCGCGGAAGTTTGTAGAAGGGGTTGGAATATGATAATGACTTATCCTTTATTCGACTATCTTGTGGTGGGTCGAGGTGGCCTAGTGGTAAGGTCTTGACTTCGGGGCCGGAGAGTTCCTGGCTCGAAAACCGATTCCACTGAAGATCCGCCGTGTATGGGGCCTGTTGCTCGTTAAATCATACATAGCGGAGAAACGTCCTCCCGTTGGTGTGGCGCGGAAGTTTGTAGAGGGGGTGCCAGCTCAGGCGTCGTCCTCGTCATCTGACTGCGGTTCAAAATTACGAGATCCGTCCCCAAATAGCCCTGGCGTTGCTTCTAAACGGGACGTTAATACAGTAAAACCTGTTTAAAACGGGCACGGTAAGAAACGGAATTAACTGTCTTAAGCGGAAAAATATTTGGTCCCGTCGGAAATCATTATATACTAATGAACCCTGCATGAAACGGAATCCTGTCTTAAATGGAAAATTTTTCTAGTCCCTTTAGATTCCGTTTAGTACAGGTTTTACTGTATAACTAAACTAAAGTCGTCTACCTTGCTTTCATCGGGCTTGATTGCATCAGCTGTTGTATTCTTTGGGCAGCGATATTTACATCATGCAATTTACAGAAAGAATTCCAGCCTGGAAATACGATCACGTTAAAAAGGCAAAAGGCATTTAGAAAACATGTTAAAGCATAAGTTAGTAATAAACTGAAAAGGTAATATTTATTCTTGTTCAGTCGCACGCGATCTATTAGAATAGTCAAACTGATTATTCACAGTATTGCTATTTTGTTGTAAGAATGGAAAACTTTGTTACAAAATTGTGTTTAAAATTAATTTTGAATGATTTATCAAAATCAAAGAAAACATGGCATGGAAATAAAATTGATATCACTGAAAAGCCAACTTTTTGAATTTGAATTGAGGAAAACTTTAAATTTCAATTAATTTCTAATTAATTCAAACTCTATTCAAATTTTTGAAAAACCCTTTTTTAATGAGTGTCTTATACCCCAGAAATAACTGCATGCCACATTTTCATGTTCTAGGTCAAATGTTTCCAACATGTGGTACGTGTACCCCAGAGGTACGCGTAGGGCCAGTTGGTGGTACGCAAAATCGAAGTCGGTAACGGCGGACACAAGAAAACATGAGGGATTAAAAAAAAAATCAAAATTTTGTTTCCCCAAGTTCATGTGAAATGAAAATTCGTGTGGAATAAAATGTTAAACCCAAAATAAACCCTGCAAATGTTATTAATTCGACTGTTTACGTTGAACTGATGGTCGATAACAGACAGTTTGTTCCAAGAAAGAAATTTACCAATTTATGCTAGAATAACAGCTAAAACCTACGACCGTCTGTTATTGATTTCCTTTCGGTGGAAAAAAGAGGATATTTTCTACTTGAATTTATATTCTCTCAATTCAATCTATCCTTATAAGGTTTGTATTGGAACTTAATAAACTATTTTCAGCTAACTTCGCTTTAATTAAATAATAATTAGTAAATTTTAAACAAATAAAAAAATCTTTAGACTTTCTTTATTCTCTCTCCTATTCCCACTTAAGGGTTCTCCTCAATATGGGGATGAAAACCTGCTGTATAAGTAAGCAGAGTCTCGCTTCCGGTGGGAGATACCCCCCGATGATGATGTGTCGTACCCTGTCTGCGGGGTTGTCACTTGAGGCGCTTGTAATAAGGCCTATTATGCCAGGACCACAGTGCCCGATTAATTGCCATGGCGGCCGGGTCATTCAGTTATCCGCGCGCCTAGGCTGGTTGGAGGAATTCCTATGTGATTATTCTCTCTCCTTAAGTCAACGTGATCGTATTTAGAGCACAGGTCATCATCGTCGTTTTCAAGTAGAGCGAATTAAAAATAATCCAGTAAAAAGTTCGGTTAGCTTATTACAAGATATTATTTAACTTAAGCCTAAGTGTTTTAGTGACATATATCTTTTATTGCAATAGGCTATTGTTTTAATTCATAATAATTTTAAATTAGAATAATGTAAACTCACGCGTAAACAAATGCGTGAAATCAAGGCTTTTGAAATATTTGTCTATTCGGAACACTTTATTAAGATGGACAAAGAATTCCGTCTCCAATTTTTACCTACATTTTTCTAGTTTCCCATATTTGTTAAAATCAAGCATTCATTCACCAATAATGAATGAAAAAGATTCATTTTAGATAGTTATGCTATAGATTTAACTGATATTTTAGTAAAGATATTTTTCTTAATTAATTTTCCTTCGAATACTGAAGCACGCAAAACAAAACACAGTTGAGACTATCATGACCCCATTATTTCTGTATTTGACGCCAAGTAATCTTCTAGATTCCAAAGAGATTTTTTCCCATAATTTAAAATGCCTCACTCCAAAATAAGATGAAGAAATCTTTAATTTTTCTGCATTTTAGCATATTTTATCTAAGTTTCAGTACCGTAATTACTTGCAGATATTTCTAATTGAAGATTTTAATTATACTTCATTACGAATTAAATCATCATGGTTTTTAATTAATTTATGTCCTTGATTTGAGGAAAGGTAATTGAATATTTGAATAATATTCTATTTTTTTGTCATCCTATAATTCCTCTTTGTGTAAAGCCGAATACCGATTGCTGCAATCTTTATCTAAGCTTTTGAAAAGCTTTAATTAATAACTGAATGAAACTGTAAATAGTAAAATCCGATTAAAGAGCTTTTTATTCCGTTTCAGATTGAAATTTAAAAAGTTTCGCCAGCTATCCGGAATCGAATCTATGATTGCTCATTTAATTTCGTGTGGAAATAATATAAAGAAGATGAAATAACTAAAAGTGCAGTTTATCTAAGAAAAAGTTAACCCTCAGTGAAAATAATATGATATGTTAATAAACCTTTTATAGATATAAAAGATATCAAGCATTCAGAAGAATCCTTGAAAATGAAACCCACTTACAATCATTAAGAAAAAAGAATTTTTTTTTCTCTTTTTAATATATTATCTCATCTCTTTATCTAATAATTTTTTCCTTATTAACTGAAGCGTTCTTAGAAATCTCTGAAGAATCAATCGGACTAAGATAAAGCTGCTTTCATCAAAGATATTTTTGTTTTATTTTGCAAATACATATATGTATAGGATTTCCTTATTTATGTAATCTTTAGCAGCATTCCTCCAAAAATCTGGGGCACAATTCCTTATTAATAAAACTTAAGGCACTAATAACACATTTATCTTATAAAAACTCAGGCCATGATTTATTTTTCCTGTTTGACTATATTTTTCATTAATTACATTTAAAGTGAGAAATAGTAATCCATAAAATTAGTAGATATTTTGTTGATAAAACATTAGTGGTAAGAATAATATGATAATCTGATTATAGAGAAAAATAAAGGAGAGTGTGTTGACCATTGTTGGAGTCTTACATTTTTATCAGATAATTATTTGTTCTTCTTTTTTGAATTTCCTAATTCATTGATTTTTTTTTAAGTTTGAATCTTCCTTTTGCTTTTATTTCAATAAAATAATGCCGTTGACTTTTATACTTATTAATAAATGTGATAATTTTGTTTTTTAAATCTTATAACCAAGTAATTACATGTAATTTTGTTAATGCCCTGTAAGTTCATAATAGAAAATATTATTTTTATAAATATTGTGATGGAAACAAAACTTTTGCACAAGCGACGTCGCTTTCAAAAAAAAATATTGTTTCCTAAATAATTACACAATTTTACATAACTGCGTATAACTTAATTACATAATATGATCAGGAACATTACATTAGCAATCACCTATTCACTGAAAAAAAACGAAAATGTAGATTAAACTTATCAATAAAATAAGAAGAATTGACAGCGAAAATTTCGTAGAGGTGGCACAATTACGTTGTCAGGTTTTCTTAAAAATGATTTATTATTCATCTAAATCATAATACTTTTTACTGGAGTAATCAAAACAATAAAATAAGTTTTAAAAAATACTTCACTAATACGAGAAACATTGCCAAAACTCATAACCCGATCACGTGCACGTATATCATTCTCAAGTTCTCATTTCCAATTAGTGTTCCTTAAACATCTATAGACTATTGATACAATCGAAGTCAAGTCGATAGTATCGGGTTTTCGGAACTATCGACTGAAACAATCGATAGTATCGACTTTATCAAAACTATCGATAGTTTTTTCCTGGGCAATACTATCAATAGGCGCATTTTCAGTCGGCAAAACTATCGACTGAAACAATCGACTGGAACTATCGATAGTTTCTAAACTATCGCCTGGAAGAAAACTATCGATACAATCGATAGTATGTTTAATTTTAAAACTATCGATGTTTAAGGAACACTATCTCCAACGCATATTTACGGATTGTACTATGGTTTGGATTGAGGTCGCTTTGTATTGGCTCTCAGCGTCACGTGACTTCGCTTGCTTCTGAATGATGTCATAGGAGCGCGCTTAGTTTGGATTTCGATTTTTGTCTTAGCTATATATTGTATCATGGGAAAACCAAAAATATCTTTGAATTACGATTTTTTGGATATTTCTAAATGGAATGATGAATTCAAGATAAAGAAAATTTTGGTTTCTCCATATGGCAGGTGTTTTGGAAGACTTTCTCTTGACAAACTTAGGTGCCTTGATAGAAGAAGAGGAAGCACTATACAATAGCTAAGGCAAAAATCGAAGTCCAAACTAAGCGCGCTTCTATGCATCATTCAGAAGCAAGCGAAGTCACGTGACGCTGAGAGCCAATGAAAAGCGACCTCAATCCAAACCATAGTAAGATCCGTAAATATGCATCTCCAACCGACAAAACCATGTCCACAAGCTGTCACTGCAGTTGCGTATCAAAACCCGTTATTTGTATTCAAAGTACTGCAAACCGCACATGACTAAACGCGCACCGATCGGGTTCGAATCATTTGAGATCATGGTATGGAATTAGAAAAATACCTAGAGACACTACTAACCTCGGATTAGAAAATAAATTGATCGCTAAATGTTTACAAAATGTCTAACAAAAACCCACAATAATATAATAACGCAGCAAGCCTTAACCCTACACAGCACAGGGTTTTTGAATTTTGAAATCCTGAAAGTCCTTTGTTTTTCATTTGCAACTTCGGAAAGTTTAGTGATAAAGAAATTGCTTCACAAAATTACAGTTTTAATTAATTGATAATTTGAATAGAAACTAATTTATCAAAATATGTAATTAATAAATTTATTATTTGCCTTTAATCCTTTATTGATATTATAAAAATCATGCAACTGCTGTTAAAAAAATTAAAATAATGCATAAATTTAAATATACCAATGGAAATTTCTTTGATTTTTTTTATCTTATCTTTTATTATCTTCTGGCTTTGTTCAGTCTCATTCGTTTTTATTCCTTTAAGGTATCCGACTGTGTTCGGAGACATTTTTTTTGGAAAATAGCTTATATATATATTTAATGTTATTTTTCAACTGCATATATTTTAAAACTATGAAAATATTGTAAAATTAGGCTTTCAAAATAATATTTTTTTATATAAACTGAGAAATTTGAAGAAAAAGGAATAGAATATTTGCCTTGCGCTAACAGCCATAGACAAAATCATATTCTAAATATACATAAATCCTTGTAAGAGTACATTTTTATGACAGTTATCTGTGTTATGCTCTAAAATATTTCTTGTACTTCAAAATAGTTTTGAGAAATAGCTGAACATAGTTACTAAACTGGTAATTTTTCATAAAAAATCTTTTCGTTTATATTTAAGCACTTAAAAATAATACTTGATTTTAAAATTGACCTTAGTTTTTAAAGGAAAACATCAAGCATATTACAGGAAATAATCTCAGAAAATTTCATATCAATACGTGAATAACTTTTTGAGAAATCATTGTTACGGTCTACAGTTTTCCTCAAAAATATCATTTCTCAGAAAACACATTTAAAGTTTTCATGCAACATCAAATAATGCTTACAGTTCGGTAATGAAACAGCTGTAACTCCATTTGTAATTCACGTAGAGTAAAAAGTAAGACAGTTTTAGAAAGCTGATTAAACAGGCTACAAAATTAAGTCATAAATTTTGTTGATAATTTCATCAAAAACGACGATTTTAAACCAGTCAGATACCTTAATACAATAATTACGATACATTGTATATTTTTTCTGTAAGTTCTACATTGTTCAAAATTTCCATTGAGAGCAAATAAATTGAATTCTCTAAAATTTTTTACTTTAGTAAAAATCTAAGTAATTCTAAAAATGTTCTAAATGTTCTAGAAGAGGATTTGCTCAAATGTTTTGTGCTGTAATTAACAGAATGTCCATAATTTCAACTAGAGCAAATATCAAACCTCAGATCCTTTATTTCGAATTTAGATTATTCAATAATTCTGCAATAAGAGCGCAAAATATATTTTAATCTTAAAATTTCGCTTTTTGAACGAATGTTAAACAAAATTAATCTCCTGTACATGTATAAAAATTTGAGCCATAATTGTTCATTATTTTAAGAAATGCATTATACCTGGCTTATTGTAAATCCTATAGGTAAAACTAGGGAAACATGACCCTACCTGATCTTCTCAGATTTTAAGATAATTGTTAATTTGTAGCCCCGTTACCATGGTGGAGGAATTCTTAGGTTGCATGCTATATCTAAAGGTAAATCTATCACGCAAGACTACTCGAACTACAGGGAGATTATGAAAGACATTTCAAAAATATGACCCCCTAGCGAGCATACCTTTATCGGGAATCGAATAAAATTTTGAACGCTGGTATTATACAGTAGTATGCGCTCAAGAATAATGCGAAAAACAATAGTTCATCTCTCACAGTTACGATTAAAGTGAACAAATATTGAGATTTTGAAATAGCAACACCTACTTTTTTTCACGGAAACGTAATCCTCATAGTAAAAAACTTAAAATTGAGTTGGAATGGTATTTTTAGGCAAAAAAACAATGGTTCTAGGCAGAGGCAAAACGAGAGTTCTATCTATTATTTACTATTGATTATTTTCGCTTTTTTCCTCGTCTCTGCGTAACGCTGTCACTTTTCTCTGTAAAAATACCGTTCTATCTCCATTCTAAGTTTTTTCATTGTGAAGATCACGTTTCCGTGAGAAAAAATAGGTATTGCTATTTGAAAATTTCGAAATTTTGTCACCGTAAC
>BGPR01000136.1:566580-580983 GCA_013235015.1 Araneus ventricosus | reverse complement strand
TTTAATTACGAATATCGTTTTATATCGTTTAATATATTCTGGAATAACCCATGTCTCCGGCTTTGTGCATCTCTACCAGTTAGCAATTTGAATGTACCAAAATTACAGTAGCGATATTAGCACTATCTTTTATAATGGCTACGGTGTCTTCGTGCAGAAGTCCACGCTTATACATCTGATTCAAATAACTATTAATGAATAGTTCCTAATATTTTAGAAATCTTGAAATGTTCCAGTACTCTGGAAGTACTTTAATTCAGCTGTAACTCATTCTAAAATCAACAAATTCTTACATTATATATTTCTATAGAATAAAATGAAAAGAATTGACAATTACTTGAACATAAAAATAAGATTTCGTTTTAAATTCAAAAAGTAACATTGCAATTCGAAACAGTTTGAATTTGGAATACAAAAGTTGCTGCAAAAAAACAGACAAAAATTCATCAGATCCCAGTTGATTAAAAAGTAAGGAATTGCTGATTCATGATTCAAAACGCATGTAGGATGCCAAAAGAAATTTAAAAACTGCAATCGAAGCGCTGGTGGAATAAATTCAACGAGCTGGATTCTATTCATGCTCAAGTAATTGTTGCCATATGTCCCCCATGATTTTTAATTTCGAATACAGTTTTATATCGTTTAATATATTCTGGAATAATCCATGTCTCTGGCTTTGTGCGTCTCTACCAGTTAGTAATTTGAATGTACCAAAATTACAGTAGCGATATTAGCACTATCTTTTATAATGGCTACGGTGTCTTCGTGAAGAAGTCCACGATTATACATCTGATTCAAAGAACTATTAATGAATAGTTCCTAATATTTTAGAAATCTTGAAAAGTTTCAGTACTCTGCAAGTACCTTAATTCAACTGGAATACTAGATGGACAGGCAGAATTTCGGAAAATATCTTTCGAAAATAATGTCTGCCAATAAGATAAGTAGAAGATTTACTATAGGAGCAAAGTAATTTCGAAAGCCATTTTCTCCTTGGCTAACAGTCGCGAAAGCACATCAATCTCTAAACCTAACAATAGCTGTAAAATGCAAATGTAATTGTCGATTGCTTTCAGGAAACAGAATGTACGAATCAATTTCAGTCTGAAATTACTGAAAGCTTTCTCTATCACTTTGTCTTCTTAACTGGGACAGAGAGGGATATTCGCCTTTTCCCCAAGGTATGAAAGCACTGGAAGAAAGCATTTTGTTTTAAGCATTCAGATAAATTGCTTTGTTCCGACATTTCAATATGCTTACACAAGTTTGGAAATTGCTGCCCCATGACAGAAGTAAAGTAGATGTAATTGCAGGCTAACTTGCTGTGAACATATTTTAAATCTTTCGAATAACGAAACGCAAAGCTTTTTCCATCATTTAAAAACATTTTAAACTTTTTCGGTGTGTCTTCTCATATCTATTTTGACGTAGGACAACGTTCCTCCTTTTGGAGTTTCGGGAAGGAAACGCCACAAAAAACGTTGTATGGGAGATACTATATATCTCGGTAACTACATATGTTAAAAACAAAACTAATGTTTTATTTTAGAGATAAAGGGTAACAACAGAAGTTACAAAAAAAAATTGAAAATCGGAATTGTAGTTCAGCGACTACTGTGACACAAAGTTGGGAAAAAATACGCTTAAATTGGTGATGCGATCCTTTATATCTCGGTAACTGCACATGTTAAAAACATAACTAATGTCTTATTTTAGAGATAAAGGGTAACAACAGAAGTTACAAAAACATTTGAAAATCGAAAAGAGTCAAGCGAGTAAAGTAGTCCTACGTCTTTAAAATCAGCGGCTGTTTGAAAAAGACAGCCTCCCGTCATTTTTTAAAAATTTTATTTTATTTTCAGTCTTTTTATTACTTACGAAACATGATATTAAAATATTTGAAGTTTTCCAGATACTAGAAATAACTGTTCGGCTTTCTCAGTTGAACAGTCAAATTCTCTAGAAGAAAGCCTTTTCCTAAGCACTAATATCATGTTGACAGTTAGAGATATATAAAACTAACGACTACCTGTTCTTGATAGTTTACTTATAGTGACCATGATGTGCCAATGAAGCAACGATTTTAATTGCCAAAACGATGTGTCTTCACTGTAAACTATTTTCAGATTGCATACAATTTTATGAGATGCTTTGATTTTATTTTAAAATCGTTTTTGAAATAAACACATTTTTCGATTTTTTTTTGTAGGTTGTTATAGATTTTTTCCCTTTCGTTACATTATTAGAATCATTTTGGCACTGTTATCACTGCAAATATGGAAATTAGTGAAAACGAATTGATTGAATGAAAAATTAATTTCCATTATTGCCATTTTCTGATGATTATTTTCTTTTAAGATCGGAACTAGATTTATTTCAGCTCATGCTAATACTTCATAATCTTATCAGCTGGAAATATCAATTCTCTCATTTTTTTATTACGAAACCAGAATTGCTCTGCAGAACAATAAACTATCAGGTGAAACTATTTGCACTTGTAGGCCGAAGATAGCAGTCAATTCAAAAGAGCTCACAGAAAAGATTGTTGTTTAATGAGTTTATAGGTGCGAACTTTCAAGATGTTTGCTTCTCTGACACAAAATTCTAATGTGACTGTCTAGATATGTGCATATTTGGGATTATAATTCTTACCCTATAATAATTCTACCCTCTACAATTCTTTGTCTCTCTGGGGCAGGGCGAGTACACGGATGAGAAGCCTTCGGATAAGTAAGCGGGTTCTCACTTCCCCGGAGGTAAAATAATGGCTTGGGCTTTCCCTCTGTCAGTGCTAGTGCGTGCCTCATTCGGGAAGGGTTGGGCTGTGGCCAGTGATGGACGTCAGCACACGAGCTATTGCAGCGGTCGTCACTCAGATACATCGGACAGAGAATGATCCAGGTCGAAGTGATTTAGATATGAATTATAATTCTAATCATACCCATAACTGTGCATCGTAGAAAAGAGCATCCTAAAATCGAAAGTATCCTACTCTCGATTTTCTCTTATATTTCAACATTATAAATTCGTTTTTTTTTTCTTGTCTTCGTTGCATATCGCATTTTGTATGCATTTTTATCCTATTCCCATTGATTGATTGGGATCAAAATTTGATCTATATCTAAAATTTTGGTGAAAGGCCGTAGTGGTCTAGTGGTAAAGTCTTGGATTCGGAACCGAAGACCAAATTTGAAATCCTATTCCAAGGAAGATCCGCCGTTAAATCATGCGTAGGGGGCCAAATGTCTTCCTACCGGTGTGGTGCAACACAACTCAGCCTACCCTACTGGGTTTAAGGCATTAAAGAGTCGGAGGGGAAGAGAACCATCTAGAAGCAGCAGGAGGACGCAACCCCGACTGTCATTTATTAATAAATTTCCTTCATATTTACACAGTATAGCCCGCAACATGGGTGGAAATTAAATACTTATGAACAGATATAAGTTTCTTATTACAAGGGCTCACCCGACAAAGGGGATAATACCAATAACAGCATATGGGTGAAAAATTATATACTAATAAAAATTAACCGGGGAGTAACAAACACCACAATACATTCCTAATTTTAATTACCAATGGCATTCCACCCACAAAATACAATATGTGATATGCAGCGCAAATACAAAATAAAAGTTCAAACTCAAAACCACACTCAAAACAGACACAGGCAAATTATATCGAACCAAAAAATCGAACAGCACACACACAAACAAATTTTACACACACAACTGAATTGATAAACAATTTTTTTATTATTGATTATTTAAAAATATAAAAAATTAATTCATTCCCACCCACACAACTAATTAGTTAAAACTGTAAAACTGTCAATACTCTATCACCAATCATGCACCGGGTATATTGATTAAAGCCATATTATAAAAACCAACAGGATCAACCACTCCCATTATAGGAAACCCGCCAATTTAGTCCGTCAAGTGCAATGCAGAGCAACCAGGTCCACATCTCCATCATGACAAGGCGTCCCGCCGGTGTGGTGCGGAAGTTTGGAGAGGCGAGTGTCAGCTCTGGTGTCGTCCTCGTCATCTGATCACGGTTCAAAATTAGGAGGTCCGTCCAAAAATAGCCTTCGTGTTACTTAAAAAAGGGACGTTAATAAAATTAAAATTTTTTTCAAGAACACTATATAATAAATTTTGCTAATGTAGATAATTCCGCTTCTGTGTTATTGATTTGACATGCACATGGACAGACAAAATGGCATTATATTAGATAGTTGATTTAATAAACATCTGACACAGATCGAACACATTTGATGTAACGAGCACTTACTGATATCTATTCCTAAAACTTGTCACTTAATTCCGCTTCTGTGTTATTGATTTGACATGCACATGGACAGATAAAATGGCATTCTAAAATATCTGACCCAGATCAAACGCATTTAATGTAAAGAGCACTTACTGATGTCTCTTTCTAAAACTTATCACTTAATTTTGGAATAAATATTTTTTGAGTTATGGGATAACAGTCTCTGACGCTAAAACTCCATCCCTGAACCTCGTATCACTCAGAGATACAATTGAGGAATCAGAAACTTGTCACTTTCTGGACTTGGCACCCCCACATTTTTTTTCTACAATTTTCATCAAACTTATTCAATTTTGTAGTAGATAGATGTAAGCTGTGCAGAAACTGAAATTTCTAAAATATTTTCTTTTTGAAAAATTACAAATTAAAAAATTTTAAATTTTTTTAAAAATTAAGCCTTTTTTTAAATGCTTCTTATCATACAATTTTTAATATTTTTTCCCCAAATTTTTTTGGAAGCGACCTCTCAATGTACTTAACAGAAATAGGGATCGGAATTTTGATATCTACATTAGTTACAGAGAAAAAAATTTTGTTCAAAATTTTGTCAACATTTTTGGACAATATCAGAATTTTTCAATTTGTACATTTAAAAAAATTTCTAATCAAAATTTTTAAAAATTTATCCCCAATTCTATTAAGCATGCATTTGTGAGTGAACAGAAAGAATTTCACGTTATTAGAATGAAAAGAGATTGACTTTTAGCATTTTGTAGTAGACACAATTTTGGAAAAAAACAAACTGAGGAAAACAGCCTTAAAGATTTCAAAACAATAAAATTGTAATGAAAACAACTTAAATCAAGCTAGTTTTTTTCAGAGCAATAACATGACATTTGCAAGTCCTAAGGTATCAATTTTATTAATATTATAATTATTAATTAGCATCATCATTTATAGGGATAATTAGAAAAATTTCGAAAAAAAAAATGCGAAAAATTTCACTTTTTCCAACTTTTTTTAGTCAAAATATTTAATAAATTATCTGCAGTATTATTTATCAAATATATGTTATAACAGAGCAAAAATTTAAAACCATTTTATTGAAATTTTATTGACAGTGAAAAATTCTAACAAAAAGAGAAGCGAAAGCAGTGATGATGATGATGATATGCTTATTGAATAATAAAGAAGCGAAAGCAGTAAACAAAGATTATAAACCGCTTCTGTTTGAAACAACTATCTTGCTTTGCCTTCTTTAAAAAAATTACGTGGCTTTGCAACTTGCACATGAAATATGCATGATTTAAACATTGGAAGTAGGCGTGGCACGTGATAAAATGTTAGACAAAATAACTTCATATCTCACTAAATATTTGTCTGATTGTTTTGAAACTTTCAGATTATTAAGTCAAAGGTTCAAGGATCAATTTCCACTCAAAATTTGAAAATCGATATTTTCATTGATTTTCCGGAATTCTTAGGGTACCCTTACCCTTAGTCATCACTTCCACGCACAAACGAATATGCATCCCAATAGACCACCTGTCGGCAGATTTCGTCCAAAGCTTGATAGACATATACAGTTTCTTTCTAAAGACTGCAATTATAAACTAATCTAGAATGTTTCGTTTTTGAGTTATAGTGTTCCCAAACAGATAGATACACAATGCTCTTCATAATTATTAGAGCGGACTATTAAAATTTCATCTTTTGTTCATAAAGTTTTTAAAACTTTATTATTTTCTATTTTGTTTTCATTTTCTGGTACCTTATTTCATCCTCCATAAATACAGATAAGCTTACATTATATCATGAAATATCATAACTTCTTTGAAAAGATTGTAGTAAACAATATATCAAATCTGTTCAAAATTATTCGAACGGCTGATGTCGATTGTTACATTTAAGTGATTACGAATTGGATTTGCTTTTATTTTGGTAAATTTTAAAAAAAATTTATATATTAATTTATTGGTATTTCTTTTCCTTTTGATCTATGAAGCAGTCACGCCACCGAGAATGCCTAAGATATTAGAAATTTCTTTTGACCTTCTACACCGCATCAACGAAGATCGAAAGGATGGGTTATCATATGGAAACCTAGCAAAAAAGAGTAAATTGTCGAAGGCGGGTATCTACTATTTGTGAGGGAAGAATGAAAAACTCTACACCGCATCAACGAAGATCGAAAGGATGGGTTATCATATGAAAACCTAGCAAAAAAGAGTAAATTGTCGAAAGCGGGTATTTAATATTTGTGCGGATAGAATGAATTGCTTTGGAAGAGGGGTGATCGTTTATGTCATGTTACTTTGCAGGAGTTTCACTGCAAATTTGTCGCGTCAAGTTTGTCATGACAAGATAATAACCAGAAAAACTCATACTTGCTGCAAATGTGCATGCTATCTGGGTATGTCATTGTAAATGGTATTTTGGTTAAACTTAAAAATACGGTACGGCCGCCATATTTGGTGATTTTTTCAAGTGATTAAAAGCCAAATTTAGCTTAAAATTCACACGGGTAAGGTCTTTAAGTTGGCGAAAAGTTTTGAGACGAGGCCGCATCATGTTTTAAGTCTAACTGATAATTTTAACATTTTTCTTGATTACTGTTTTTGGAAATTTTATTTCTTTATTGAACAAAAGCGAAAATTTCACACATTTAACCTTCCCCCGCCCAAAACTATTAAATTTGTTTTGTTGCTGAAATTAAATTAGCCGAAGTCAAATTAAGATACGTGATATATATGTATATAAGTAAGCTTTGTAAAATGAGCTGCGCATCCATGTTGTTTGCACATGAACAGAGTATTCTATGTCAGCAGTTGGTAAAAAATCTCATCCAAAGTTACCCTATTCATCGCTGTAGGATTTGTAGTAGTTGAAATAAAAGGATATGGACAATGGAAAAAATGTAGAATGACTCAGGTATTTTGCCGCTTTTCTTATCAGATAATTTGTTGATGTAAAATTTGGCCGTGCGCAGACAACGAGTTACAAATGCTGAATATTAACATATTTTTAGAAAAGTGTAAATTATTTGTCCATAAATTTATATTTCATTAAATTCATATTTTCCAGTCTTCTCAAACTACAGAAGTGAAATTTTAAATTCATGTACATCCCGTAGTAATTGTTTAACAATCAGGAAAGCCATTATTCCGAGCGAACAAGCTGGCCCCAAGGGCGGCTAATCGATTAATAAATAACACTCTTCCGAATAAAGTCTTCAGATGGAAAATATGCAATTTTTAAAATCTCTAACAGGAGACATTCTCCGAAAATATTCTTTTTATGTTAAAGCAGTAATACGCCACAGACATACTAGATTAACCCGAAAAGATAACGTTGCAATAAATTATTCTAATTGAAATCAAAGTTGCAGCACAACGAGTTTACTGGTGCAACCCATTCTAAAATCAACAAATACTTACATTATATATTTCTACAGAATAAAATGAAAAGAAGCGATGCTTATTTGAACATAAAAATAAGATTTCTTTTTAAATTTAAAAAGTAACATTTCAATTCGAAGCAGTCTGAATTTGGAATACAAAAGTTGCTGCAAAAAAAGCAGATCTATGATTCAAAATGCATGTAGGATGCCAAAAAGAAATTGAAAAAACTACAGTCGAAGAGCTGGTTGAATAAATTCAACGAACTGGATTCAAGTAATTGATGCCATATGTCCCCCATGAATTTAATTTCGAAATCCATTGAAATTCTTTTAAATGTGAAGAGGAAGTGACGTCACTGATCAGTGAAAAATAAAGTGCAATTAAATGTTAAATGGCATGCGCATTTATGTTTGCATTATGAATTGATTCCATTGAATATTAGTTGCAACATTAACCCAGGAGGACTCGTGCGGGTGTTTCGACACCCCATGTTCGAAAAAATTCGTCTGCGTTTCCCCCCATAATCTGAGGTGGTTGGGTCCACTAGTAGCTGTCTCCAAGGTCATGTTCTACAAGTCTGGCGGGAAAACAGTGAATTCTAAACATTTTTTGGTTTAGAGCAGGTTGCCATATTGGTTTTTAAATTTGGCCTTTTGTAAAAGCCCTTGGTCTTAGGATTATTGGTCTTTGGCCTTAAATTCATTTTTGGCTTTTTATTGGCTTTATTTTTCCTTATGACATTTAGAACGATTCTTAATACATAATTTTACCATTTTTCTAAACAACTTTTGATATGTCATTTTTTAAATGGCCCACACTGAGCTATCAAACGAAGTAGTTCCAGGATAAGAAAGGTTTCTATCCCCTTTCTTCAGACTGTATTTGTCAGAATGCCTCTAGCGGAAGCTATGTTTGTCTCTGCATGACTTACTTATAAGAACCACTTTCTCTATTTAATATTCGCTTCTGTTCATGATCGAATTCTTTTAAGAAAAGTTCGACACAAAAGCTTAAAATATTATTGTTATTAATTGAGAGAGAGACAGGGAGGAATGGAAAGAAGACATCATATTACAGATCTTTTAAAAGAAAAAAGTATTTATGTCTATTTTTCGGAAATTGTTTGAAATATCTATCTCCAGAAATTTATTTCTAGGAATAGAAAAAGTTTTCAAAAACAATATTTTGAAAACTTTTGTTAAATTGCTGGAGCATATTGGATTTGAGTGTCAGCTATTTAAATAGCATCAAAACTAAGAGCAGCGCATATTTGATATTTTTATAACGATTTGGAAACTCAGACATCTACCATGAGTCTGAAATTTGTTTATATATATATATATATATTAATGGATTTTCTTTTCACTTCTAGTCATTTACTATGAGTCAGAAAGAACTTTTCATTTATTCTAATCACATTAAAAAGTAACACAGAACGTTGTTGATATATTGCGCTCGAGCAATTCGTTCTGGACCGGCAAGAACAAAATTTCTTTCTTTTTTTCCTTCCTTTTTTTTGCTAAATCGCGCGTGCAGATATTTTTTTAAAATTTAATTTAAATTTCAGTTTAATAAAACAGTATTGTACATATGTCAATATAGTGGGGTTCCTTTTAATGAAGGAGAGTTATTTTCTTATAACAAATAACGGAGAAATGTGCGCTTTAATGAAAATTTCGAATTTGGCCTTATTTTAAAGACGGTTTGGCCTTATTTTGCTATTTTGATTTGGCAACCCTGGTTTACAGGACGATTCAGGGTGTGGCGACACCCCACGCGCGCTCTCGTGTTTTTATTTTTTAGTGTGATGCATGGCGTGTTCAAGTCGTTCTAGCCGGTCTCGCCCTAATTATTTGCAAAATCTGTTATATAACTTTGAGTTCATATGAAAAATACTTGAAAATTTCGATTCTTTTATAAATAAAAGAAAATTCATAGAAATCAATGATTCCATGTCTTCAGAAAAGAGCGAGTACTTTTTAATTTATTTTTATTAATATTTATAATTATTTTTAGCCTTTTCACATAATATATGTTGTAATTATCTTAAATCGCATGGCCAGACAGAATTGTAAAATCATATTCAATTTCTATGTCATTAAATTGTTTGGGGTGTGTTGACACCCCACGCGAGTTCTCGTGTTATATTTTATAGCGCGAGTCCTCCCGGGTTAATTAAGCAATAAAAATTATTTCACCAAAAAGAAGAATAATTGGTAGTAACTTAACCCTTTGCGGTGCAAGGCATTAAATATTTTGAAATATGATGGAAAAACACCATGAATGGGTTTAGTTTATTGTCTAGACATGGAATCTACGAAAATTTTTTTTAAAAAAATCCGAGGGGGGTCGTCCCTCTTTGGGGTCACCCCCCCTCATATGAGAACCCCTTTAAAGACAGCCACCTTGATACACTCACAAAATATTGTTGAATCTTACAGAAAATCATAAATTAAAACTTCAAGAATATTGGAGGAAAATTTTCTATTTAATTTGCTAAAATTGTAAACATCCAGAACTGAAAAAAATTCTTATCTCTGAGTTACGGAATTTTCCCAATCTTTATCTCGAATAATTCCTATTCCGAAACGAAATTGCATAAGGCTGCTATATACATTCTAAAAGGAGTGCTATTAGCCTTATCGTAAACCTATTATTTCACATTTAGAGTTGAATCTAACGGTTGAGAAGCGAGTGAAATTAGACGTGCCATCAGCTGCCACACTGCGCCGTTAAGGGTTAACTCAATAGTTTCTAGAGGAACCGTATTATTAACATTTCTTTCACTCTTAAATTCACATTCTGTTTTCATGACGCTAAATTAGAAACGTCTAGACAGAAAAATAAACAGCGGATAAAAAATAAACTTAAAAACTAATTTACTTATGTTAAATTAGTTTATATATTAATTTTATATCCGCTGTTTATTTTTCTATCTACTGCATCAAAAACTGACATTTGCTGTACGGCATATCATTAATAGCCTGTAATATTGTTTCAACTCGAAAGAGGAAGTTTTGAAAAAAAACGGGCTTAAAGATTTCGTTGGTTGAATTGTAATAAGAATCACATGCATAATTGATAGATTAAAGATTAAGCATTTCTAAAAATATTCATAAGAATCCTATTATGGAAGAAAGAAGATACTTTTACAATGATGAGAATGGTTGTAACTCAAAATTTGCATCTTTTTTTTTTTAAGTTGCGACACTATTGCAGCTGATGAACAATAAAACAGATTTTAATCTCGTTTTCATAATTAAACTGGAACCAAAATTTGTAAATCTCAAAAGTCAAAAATTAAATTCACAAAAAAATCCAATATATATTAATATGAAATAGAATAAAAGGGCCTTCTGTTTGGTTCTTAGTAAACGTAATGATCATCATCTTTTAAAAATCACTTTTATAATGGAACAAAATCTGATATAGATTAAAGCGCGTATCTCATTATGAATACCTTTCTTTCATCATTAAAATAATGACATCATTAGATTAGATTTTAGAGTCGTCGCATCCATATTCTATTAGATTTCCTTTGTCCAACCAATTTTGTATCTTCTGACATTAAATTATTCTCGACTTAAATTGCATTCTTTGTCATTCATTTAGATGCACGTGAAATATAAAAAAATATTTCTTCGAAGTTTGTCCTTTGGACAGCTTGTTAAAAAGACATTTTACCTAAGGTTTCTTCTGACATTTTCGGTGCTTTATTTTTAACTTGATAGTAGATTTCTGCAATCATTTTTGATTGCGATCGAATAATTATAATCACGAATAAAGTTGAAATTGCCTCGGTGATTTTTTGTGCATCTAATGGTAATTTTTTCCGCTCGTATACGGAGTAGAGGAAGAATTACTATAGTCGGCAAAAAATTCGACTTCAAGATTGAGAAATATTCACGTTTTAGGCCTGCATAAATCAGAAAAAAGAACATGTTTATGAATATAGTTATTAAACCGTTTAATGAAAATTTTACTTTTTTAACATAAAAACTATATTTACATCTCAAATATATAAATTTCAATATTAATTCAATCTTATTCATTAGAACAAGCTTCAACTAATTCAATACTTTATCGCAGAATATGTCAGAATAGGATTATTTTCATATAACTCTTAAATAATGTGTAATGAATGTGTTTTTAGGGAGTTCAAAATCTTATAACGAAAAGTTAAAATAACAATTTTTAAAACTCAAATATCGGTGTTTAATGTTTAGCTGGACCTCCTTTGGCCTCAATCATTGCCTTGAGTCATTCATGCTACTAACTAGTTTCTGCGTTGTCTCCAGGTTGATACTGCGCCGTTCATATTTAATCGTGTCAAAAAATGATTTTTATTTTTATCTCTCAAAAAGATAATTTCTGATTCAAATAAGAACCTAAATTTTAGTTGGATTAAGCTTTAGGATTTGTGGTGGTTACTCGAGTGCCTTAATCGCTTTTTTCCAGAAATATTATTTGACAACTTTTGACGTGTGTTTTGGTAGTATCTCGTTGAAAGATATACCGTCGTTCCACACTCGCATACGTGATAGATTTCTTCAGATTTTTGGACAGGATATTGACGTACATACTCACAGTCATTTTACCGTCGATCAATACAATTTTACCAACCCCTTTATTGGAAAAATATCTCGATAACATCACATTTCCAACTCTATGTTTTACTCTTTGTAGGATATTCGTGAATCCTTCGAAAGGTGCTCTTTTGCAAAGGCCAAGAACTTTGCCATGTTTTATTCTGAGATGTATGGTTTTTCTTTGGATACAGCTGATCAACTGTGAGTTCTTGATCCTAAGGCGAAGTGTTAGAGCTGAAAAATTCAACTTCAAATCTTCCACCATCTCTATTGACGATATATATTTTCTTTCCTTGCCAATATTACAATAATAGTCTTCTATTGCACTTGTTTTTGGTCTTCTGCCTCGTCTTCTCTTGTTTCTGATGGATATAGTACGTATTTTGTCCATGACGTCAAAAGACATGAACGAAAGGAGAAAACGTTTTTTTTCGTATTAAAAATTATCTCAATTGGCCTTTTCCATAGGACAGTAGGTGTATGCGACCTTCCCGTCATTGTAGGACTTTCGATGACGTATTACTGTTGCTTGTGCTAGTGCACTAACTCTATGCTAAAACGTGTGCAAAGTGAAATTCAAACAAGGGCTCAAATCTGTATTTTAGATGATGGAAAGCACTTTGAACACCGAAAATAAAGGCATCTTGTGATAACTAATTTTTTTTCTCCTTCTAACCCGTATTATGACGTTACAGTTTCGGAAATCACGAACAAACAAATGTGCATTTTAAGCGTTCTGTTCTTCGTAATAATGTGCACAAGGTGTCTCTTCGTACTAAATCAAAGAAATCTACAATTTTGTAATTACCTTTTTTCCCTTATCTTATACCGTTTTCGAGATAGGAATGCTAACTCCGTTGCTTGCCGCCAGGTGGCGCTGCAACCGACCGCGCCTTGTATTGCATGGTCACTTTAATATACCTAGACACCAAGTTTCTGGCAATAGTTGTCGCCGTTCTCAAGTTAATGTGGGTAGAAGGACTCTAGTGGACACCCTGTATATGAGTGGTGCGCTTTCATTGGTCACTACTGTGTTTTAAGGCAAGTGTTTACGGCAACCAACATTTGGTGAATTTTCACACAATTTAAACTTTAAGGCTTACACTGGAAATAAAATAAGGAATCAATCCATGTTGTCATTATGAATTATCGAGTTGCGGATATAAATACAGCTCGTTTCGTAAAATTTAGCATTTAGTTTAGTTATATTTTAGTTTAGTTTAGTTTATTCATTAGTCTTATTTTAATATACATTGTAAGTTAGGTAAGTATTTTAGTAACTTTCTTTAAAAAAAATCACAAATTCTTAATAAAGAAGGATAGCCATGTAAAAAGTGATTTCACACCTTTAGTATTTTTAGCTTTTTAAGCTACCAATAATAATCAATTATCCCGTTGAAAGTTTCAAAACACTTAAGGGGACATACGACTCTTAAACCTCCGCAAAATGGGGAAAAATCTGTCAAATTCGATACATTATATCTCTAAAACAAAACATTTCACAAACTAACTTTTTTTCTAGAAAAAGATCTGTTTTTTCTGTTATTGTACACACATTTTCAAATGTATTGATATGTATTTATTTGAGAGAGTAATAAATATGGGTATAATTTTTGGTGAAAAAATGAGATAGTCACCTTGCGCGCATGATTACGAATAAAATATTGGTTTAAACACAATATTTTGGGTATCTAAGTAATGCAAACAGTCTGTTTAAGAAATTGAACCACAATTCATTCACATTTAAATTTTATTTCTATTTTATATACCAATTTAATATAAAATGTTAAAAAATGTTAAAATTTTAACTGTTCTACCCTCCAACAAAAATTCTGTAGAGAGAAAATGTAAAAAAATTGAGGTTCAATTTGTAGAACTTAGCATAATATATATTCAATAAAAATTTTATGTAAAAATATTCAGTAGTTCTTGAGATATCATGCGCACAATATCAAAAAAACACATTGAGATATAGCGCTTTAAAGATATTTTTTACTGTAACTTAAAAATATTTTATATTCTAGTACATTTAAAAGATGTAAAGTTTTGTCTAATGCTGTAGTATACATTTCATTAAAATTTCTCATGAATACAATCATAATTTTTTTTGTATTGAAGGAAAATGGAACTCACGATAACGA
>BGPR01000136.1:541678-566480 GCA_013235015.1 Araneus ventricosus | reverse complement strand
ACAATGAGGAAAACATTTAAATGGCGAAACACTTTTTCAACTCCCCCACCCCCCCTCCACCAAAATTCTGCAGAGAGAAAAAGCAAAAAATTGTTGTTCAATTTGTAGCACATAGCATAATATACATTCACTAAACATTTTATGTAAAAATATTTATTAGTTTTTCAGATATCATGCGCGTTATATCAGAAAAACACATAGTTCGCAATATCAAATAGAAACATTTCGAGATATAGCGCTTTAAAGATATTTTTTACTGCAACTTAAAATATTTTATATTCTAGTACATTTAAAGTTGTGTCTAATGCTATAGTATACATTTCATTAAAATTTCGCATCAATACAATCATAACATTTTTAGTGACTAAACGAAAATGGGAAAATATATTCATGATGAGAAAAACATTTCTCTTGAAAACCACTTCTTCATAAATTATACAAATATAATAAAGCATTTTTGGTTTAAAAATGTTAAAATAGTAACTTACCACATTCCTAAAATCCACCTGTCTCGTATGTCAATCCTTCCTTTATAGTCAATTTTGATTCAACGAGCGCTTTCGCTCTCCTCCTTTCCCTCCTTTTTTCGATGGTATTTTGTTGGGCTCTTCTGTCTCACTGTTTAATTCGGCTGATGTCAGCTTTCTTGTGAGAACTGATAGCATTATTACCACTGCACAATTCAAGTTCTTTCATGATATTCAGTCTGCCCAAGCGTCCATCATTAAAACGTACAACTGATTCGTAGACAGCAATTTCTTCAATCCTACGACCACTGCCCGATATGTTAGGGCAAATCTGCCAAATCACAGAGTTTAGAGATTCATTTGTATTTTGAGTATAGGCTCCAAGGCAGCGGTTTAGCAGCTCAGGATGGGATCAAGAATTAAAGATTCGCTTTATCGCATCCATAACAGCCGGAGGCAAACTATTTTTGTGACGAAAGGTTTCAGCAGTTCTCTTTGAAACTGCTTGGTTGTACTTACACCACGATGTTTCACCAGCTGGGCAGAAGCTATGCAGAGGTTCGTTATCTGTTGATCTCGTGTGAAAATATATGGCCCATACAGCATTCCTCATGTCTTTGACAGAATTGGAATGCTTTCGAATAACATTGCCATAGAAAACAGATAATTGATAAATTATATTATCCGTTAAACGTCCTTTCCCTGAAATTTTTTTATTATCGTAAAGTTTTTTTGAGCCATATTTTTTTATAATTTTCGGAGACGAGAGCCCATTCGTTTTTGAACATGTCCAACACATTCTACTTTTGAAAGAGGTACATTTCCACCATATGCATGACATGCCGAGATTGACAAAAAATGTGCTGGAGTCACCGTCACCAATGTATTTCAGGTAACGGAGACCTCTTTCACTTTCAGAACGTTGGAACAGTTTTACCATTCCATCTCCTTCCATCTTACCTGATGAACCAATATGGTTTTTCGTGCACACTTGGGAGTGTCTGGTGTGCCATTTCTTAAACGCACTACCAAGACGCGGACCTTTCCACCGACTACAACCTATGCAGGCTTTCGACAGAACCTCCACATCTATGACCTTTCCAGTGTCTGCGCCTATTACGGTGCAATCACCAATTTGGGAAGTGTGGACTCTGGTCTTCCAGGTTCCATCAACACCCACAGTTATGTCGGTACTGTCTACAGCCGCAACCTCTTCGTCAGCGGCTTTCTTCATGCTTTCATTTGCCACATTCTTTGACGCGGCATTTACTCTTCTGCAGATTTGTTCATACGAATTTTGCGAAGCAGGTGGATTTAAGTCCATAATTCCACAAAATGTTTTCATGCTTTCTAAACCTTGACCAACACTACGCATGGCGTAGGTGATCCATCGGTTTATTTCCGTCTTTGGGCCTAACAATTTAGAATTTCTGGTGGACAATTGAATGTTGCATGAATTACAATAAATTGACATGAGTGAAGAGAGTCCAGCCCCTCTCTTATCACTTATACTTACCCTGACTGTACAAACTTTGCAGCGCAAATTATTTTCTAAAAATGAAAACAAAAGTGCTTTATCAAAAATAATGTTGCCTTTAAATGTGCTGGTAAAAGGCACAGATGAGGATTTCAAATCTAATTTTCTTCGAGAAGCACTTATTCGTACAGGTTCTGGCGTTGAAGATATTCCTGGATTTGAAGACACAGGTGAAGATTCTTGCGAAACATTACCAACAGAATTACATTTAGAATGTTGATTTCCATTGAAGCGTCGCTTTTTTGGCCGCTGGCCAGAATTTCTTTTACCAGTAAAAGCATTCATTTGAAATAATCCTTTAGAAGTATTCAAAATGAAAAAAATATTTCGAATACAAACAGCACAATGCCTATCGACAAAGCACAAAGCTATAGTGATTCAGAAGAAAACCTGGTTTGTAAACGCGGGAAAATAGTAAATAGACTTTAGTTGTAGGTGTTTTACTCATAGGTTATGGAAAAATAAATTCTTTAAAAGGAATAAAATCGTTTGGCTCGTTTGCAGCATTCTGTCAGACGACTACGTCGAAAAAAGTGGGCGTGGCACTTTCAATGTTTACATTAAACAGCTGATTTATTTTCCTTCACAACTTTCATAATTATGGGAATTCATGGATATAAAGCTACACGTTTGCAATTTAGCATAACATAGTTTTTTCCTAATTTATTTATTAGAATGGGATTAATAAAGTTTTCCTTACAATTTTTATCAAATAATATAAATCTTCACTCCTTTAATAATTAATATGAATTAGGAATGAAAAAAGAAATAATATTTTTCGTGATTTGCTTTTATTTTAGTGATTGCAAAATACAGTAGCACGTTTCTTAAATCAAATAATTAAGAAAAACAAATGAGGAATAATTCTTTTAATAGGAAAAATCGATAAATAAAACATGAAAAGAAATTCAGAAGATACTAGGGTAAGTCATTAAGTAAGTCACAAAAGACAAGAAAAAATTAATTTACCATGATAATCACTTGGAAACAATTTTATTTTTCAACATAATCTCCACCAATGTTGATGCACTTATCCCATCGTTTTATCAACGCCCCAATTCCAGCTGCATAAAATTCTTTGGGTTGCTGTCTCATCCACAGTAGGACTTCGTGTTGAACGTCGTCATCATCCGCAAAGTTTTTGCATCCAAGATGTTGTTTCATTGGACCAAACAGATGAAAATCGCTTGGGGCTAAGTCTGGTTGGTCTGTACTACAGCATCCACCTTACAGCCCAGGCGATTTTCATTTGACGACGGGGATGAAGATGAGATTATGACGACGTTCAACACGAAGTCCTACTGTGGATGAGACAGCAACCCAAAGAATTTTATGCAGCTTGAATTGGGGCGCTGATAAAACGATGGGATAAGTCCATCAACATTGATGGAGATTATGTTGAAAAATAAAATTGTTTCCAAGTGTTTATCATGGTAAATTATTTTTCCTTTTCTTTTGTGACTTACTTAATGACTTATCCTCGTAAATTGGTTTCAGTCTTAGAAGACTATACCAATTATTTCTTGCAAATCAAACCTAATTTTGGTTCTCGACATAGATATATCAGTATTTCATAGATTATGATACCCCAATTCCAAAAGCATGTTTTCATCCAAGAAATTTCATAAGTAAATGAATACTAGAGACGAATAAATTTAGTTAATAGTTATGGAGCGAAAGAAATTAGATCTAGACAAAATAAAGCCGTTAAAAGGAATTTTGAATTAATGAAATCAGCGAGAATTTCAAAACAAAACGATCGTCTGCGAAAACCTAATAATTCTGAAACCGGATAATAAACTGTGCAGATTTTCTCATCGAAGGACTGAGAGATAATGAAATCTATAAATATCCTCGAAATTATTTATGAACTAATTATTACGAAAGGGGAAAATGAAAATTTTATCCGCGAATGATGATATTTTTCTGTTAAATATTCTAATTATTAAAATTATGATCACATTCCATTTAAAAATAAAAATAAAACCAAATAGAATGTCTATATCCTAATTTTTCATGAAAGCTTTATTGGTTTGTTCTGTATGAGAACAGCTCTTCTTTGAAAGAAAGGAAGAACAAAAATATAATTCGGATGTTAAGTAAAAGACAATACTAGACATGGAGGTATTTAGTGGAAGCCACGAATGAAGACTCTAAACTTCCGAGATATAACCGCAATTCCTGTTTTCATCACACAGCAATATTTGATATTGCATAATTTTACTGAACTCGATGAAAAGAAGACAAATACTAAAAATATTTTTATAACGATAATAGGTAGCATTGAAGGAAAAACAACACTATCTATGTTTTATTCACGTGTTAAATTTTTCTGCGCCAAATAAAAGAGTTTCGAAATTAAAATTTCTCTATATATGTTACAAAAACGGTAGAAATAAATGTATTCCGATTTTATGCTACTACAGGTTTTTTTCATCATTCCACACAGTGTGGGTGATAAATAAATAAATACATGCTTCCTTGATACACTTCAAATGACATATTGCTATTTAATATCGAAATCTATTGTAAATTTTGCAAGAAGAAAAATTACCTGACATAGCAACAAATCCTGACACAACGTGCAGTTTGGTATCCGATGGCATGCACATTTACACTTATTATGTGACTGTGTTGCACATAAATTGGCTTCCTGTTATGAAAAATGTATCTTTCTAAAATGTAGGAAAACACTAGGAATTTGAAATATGAAAGAAATTAATCGTTAAATAAATGCGTTCAGATTATAATTAGGTTCTTATACTAATATACAAACTATATCCGTATATGTTACGGTAAATGAAAGCTATATATATATAAAGATGGAAGTTTTATGTTTGTTTGTGTGTATGTCTTCAATACGAATCCACAGTTTTTGTCCGATTTTGATGAAATTTGGAGCATATGACCTCCGAGACAAGTGTAAGGTCACTGTCATCTTTTCTAACTCCAAAAATTAATTAAAATGAAAATTAATTAATAATTAAGCAAAATTTTGATGTTTTTCGCGATATCTTCCGAAGCGATTATCGTACAAGAACGATTCTTACCTCATTTTAAAGCTCGAAAACTACATTTTTAAATGACCAGCGAAGCGAGGTCTACATTTGAACTCAGCCATTGAGCACTTGGTCTGTCTGTAAATTTGTTTGTTACGCCATTGCGACCAATTTCCCTTTCCTTCGAATTTGGCATGAATGTTTCTTGAAGGAATAGAAAACTGTGTATATGTTTTTTTTTTGTTCGTTTCGATTTTGAGGCAATTTTAATGATTTCGACGTTTTGGCGAGTCAATGCAACTTTAATCTTGTAAATATTGTAAAAAGCTAAGATTTCTTTGCAAATTCATTAATGCGGTAAAAACAGCCATATATAAAAAATTTTGAAATATTTTCCATCTTTTCACTAAATATAGAATTCGCACTTTAAAGAAAACTATATCGCCTTTTTCTTAATGTTGAAATTTTAACGTTTATAAACGAAATGAAACCTAAAAAACAGTCAATGTTTGTTGAAAAATAATAACTTACGATTTGTCCCATTTTAAAAGTAATTACTTTTGAACTCTAATTTCATAATTTATTCTACTAGCAGAACGTAGTTATTAGCGAAAATCGCTCCCTCTCTTTGACTTCAAATCATATTCTCAACTCAAAATTTAAAAAATTAACGAAATCAAAAACACAGTTCAAAATAATTCATATAGATGGAGATCTATTAGCACAATCTATCTTCTCCTCTCAGAGTCTAGCTGGCCGAGTGGTTAGAGCGTCAGGTTTAGGAAGCCGTAGGTCGCGGGCTCTAATCCGAAGTTGTGTTCGTACTCTGTTTTTGCTATAGTTTGGAATGAGTTTGACGTGACAAATTTGACGCGTGGTGACTTCAAAGCTTGTGTGAAAGTCCTGCAAACTTGTTTCAAGCTTGCACTCTTGTCGTGTCAAATTTGTTGGAAGCTTGCAGATTTGCAGATCAACTTTGCTGTGCAAATTAAAATTACCCTCTGAGAAGTGTTTTTAACCAAATTATACGAAACTTAGAGAATACTTGACGATATTTTAGAAAAGAATTGTATTGAAATTCGAAGTAATTACACTGAAATATAAAGGAAATATGAGTATTTGTATTAATTTTTATCTACACATGCACGAAACACAGCATAAATTTTCCTTCATAATTTAAAAGTCAGATATATAGGTCATCTTATATAAAAGTTTAAGTTCGCTACCGTTAAGATCCAGAAAGATATCGGCATTCCAAGAGTTGATTTGCTTATGTTCTCTAAGAGAAACAAAATGATGATGTTTTTTCCACAATTTTTTATTTTTTAAACCTGAATCTTCGAACAGTAATGCTGAATTGTATGAAAGTTGAATATCCTGAATACTCAGGTATACATATAAATTTAATGCAGTCGATATACAAATTAAATATATACAATTGCAATTCGACGATTACTATTCGTAGATTTAATTTTTAACTATATCAGTTTGTGAGAAAACATTCATCATTTTGTTTCTCTTAGAGAAAAAAGAAATTCAATTCTTGCAATGCCGATATCTTTCTTCATCTTAACGTTAGCGAACTGGAATTTTTATATAAGCTGCTGTATATATCTGACTTTGAAATTATGAAAGAAAAAGTATGCTCTGTCGTGCATCTGCAATTAAAAATTAATTAATACAAATATTCATATTTCCTTTATTTTTAAATATATTTACTTCGAATTTCAAAACAATGCTTTTCTACAATGATCTCAACGTGTAGCGCATTGCCACTTTACTATATCTAGACACCAAGTTTGTGGCAATAGTTGTCGCCGCTCTCAAATTAATGTAGGGTACAAGGACTTTATTGGACGTATGTTTTTTAATGAATATAGCATTATTCAAATTGGGCAAATAACTCTGTTTAAACAAGGCAATTTTGGTCGGTTTGCAATAAGAACACACGATTACATCATTGATTTTGGCACTGCATCATACTTTTAGTGACTGAGCCAGCCTCGTGAGTAGAATATGACAAAGTTTAGAATGGTAACTTTACATTAGCTGTTACTGTATCAATTCTCTGAACTTAAAAAGGAGGTCTGCTCCGCTCTTAAATTTTGAATTACGGTCAATTAACAAAATTAATCAACAGAAGAAAGGACTAAAGTTGTGTACTTATACTCTCTCCACAGAACATCTACACTTTCACTCTTATAACCCTAAATCCCACACAGCACACCCTACTCCCAAGGACTTCCCCACGTACGTACTTCGCGGGAGGCTGTGGTATCCAAAGGAGGTCCCGGCGGTGCCAAAGCACGCGCAAAGGACGGCCACAGGAAATCGAATGTCCGCCTAAATTCCTCCTTTCTATAGCGCTACGATGTCCTTCACGGGAGGTGGGGAACATCTCTGAGATAGCCGACGCGGGAGGCTTTACTGACGCAGGTCATGGGATGGAGGCTCGTTTGCGTTTGAAAGGACCATTTTCATAGGTTTTCGCACAAGAAGATTTATTCAGAATGCTCTTATAAATCTCTTATTTTCTTAACCGATTTTAAACTGTTTTAATTTTATTTTGTCTTTTTTTTTTTAAATATTCATTCGGCGCTAATTTCTTTATCAACGCATGAATTAATTACTTGAAATATAAAAGTGTAATCGCTTTTACCTAAGCTTATTCTTTTTTAAAAGATAAAAATAATTTTACTGGATACAAATGACTTTAAATAGAAAATGGTATTTATAGTGATATAGTTGTGAATATGTGACAGTTTAAAAAAAAATCACTCATTGGAGCTAAGGTGTACATTAAATTAAAATAACCATATACAGTGTCAAATTTTATCGTAGAATGAAATCAAATAAGAGCATTTGTATTATAATTTAATAAGAGCATTTGTCTGATATGCACTTAGGAGCTGTAGCAAATTCATGAACATGTATTGGTATTAAAATTTATGGCAAAATTATATTTACCTGGTTAATTTTCTCCATTTTTACATTTCCTAAATATACAATAAATCTTTTCGGTATTCTTTTTTTTTAAAATTCATAAACTAAACACAAAAAATAAATGTATGATTTTTCTCAATTAAGCAGCATTTTATTACAGTACGTATATTTATAAAGCTATACAGTAGAACTCCGGGAATCCAAACTAATTGGGAGATGACCCTTGTTCGGATTTCGGGGAATTCAGATTATCAGGAAATTCAGTAAAATACTCTTGATGCAGTAGATTTTGACTCTTTGTGCTCTGTGAAGGTTTACGGAAAGAGCAGGCGGCAATTCTTACGGTACAGAGGTAAACAAGTTGAGGGTAGAAAGAAAATATCCGAGTTTTTTTCTACTCACTAAGATTCTCATTCCCTCTTGAAGAACAAATCGAGTTTTTTTTTAGTTTTGTTTCGGATTCGTAAATGTTATTTTTCCTTCATTTTTCTGTAAATTTTTCAGAAAATTAAAATATATATATATATGTTCGTATAATCAGAAATTTTGGATTCTCGGGGTTATACTACGTTAATAAATACCCTTACTTTTTTACAAATACTGATAATAAGGTGAAAGGTAGTAGAAAATTTTCCCCAATTCCTTTCCATTTTTTAAAATTTACAAATATACATTAAATTAATTTTAATTATGATATTATAAGCATTTACATGCTAATAAAAGCACATAATAATTGTGTTTTAGTTCTTTATATTTTTGAAAATTTTAGACAATTACAAATCTTTTATTTAAGGGCAGATGTATTTTTCCAAATAAGGGTCAAAGCGTCACAATTTGTTATTTATGTATTTATAAATTGAAAACATTCATAAATTTACATGGTAGTATAAAGACCTATTAGTTATGTTGTGACGATTATAATTGCTTTGAGATGTTGAAAAATATTTCCAATTTTTATGAAGTTTTGAAGCTTTGTAAAACAGGTTTTTGATGAAGTTAAAAATCTAAGTAACTTATTTTTTTATTAATTTTTAGTTACTCTTCAGAGCGAAAGGTCACACATTTCAGTTAATTACGTTATTTATTTATATTCATTTTTCAAAACGATAGGAAATTTCTAGAAATAAAGTTTGCATGAATTTTTTTATGAGAGTATAATTGATCGAATTAAAACCTGTATTAATACGTATTTAAAAGTTCGTGTTTAACAATTGTTCACTTATTTCAGCATGTATCCTTTCATGAGTTTCAGAGGGCCTACCCGACATATGTGAACATATATTACGCATCTATTTCTGTACTTGAGCTATTTTCATATATTAATTTATAACTAGCGCATTGCTTTCGGTGAGTTGCTGGTTCGCCCACTAATATGAATTTAAATAATTAATAATAATTCATTTAAACTTCATTTAATTTGCACGTTTAAAATTTTTAGCATTAGCTATTTTGAATTAAATCTATCCAACGAAATTAATTAAAATGGAAGGTACGGAACTGAATGGATAGCTTTTTTTTTTGAAAAAAAAAAAGATTTAACTGTGATTTATAAGAATGACTTCCATAAACAAAGTAATATGGGAGAAAGTTAATGTAGATTAAATTTTAAATGATTTCATACTAACCATTCTCTTAAAGAAGCAAAGTAAAATATAATTGCTATGTAAGTCATATCTATCCAAAATTCCTCAACAAGAAGCTTTGAAACCGCATAGTGTGAATAGCTCTTTGAGAGTCCAATTGAATGTATAATAATAGAAACCATGTACTAAGCATGCATTCTATTATTATTCTATATTTTATAATTATTCAGTTCTATGTGTCGTTATGATCAACTACTCAAGATCCCTTCCATAAATTTATTAAAGAGTATGGCGAAACACGCCGTTTCTTTTGTTGCATGATTCACAGTTTACTCGTTGTATTAACAGCTGAGAGAGCAACATACACCAAGAAGTACATTCCTTCCCTCATTGACGAACATGGGAGGCTCAGATTCTGCAAGGGGTGTGTTTTGGTGTCTCCGTTGTTGAAACCACAGAAGTTAAAAGCCGGAAAAGCGTTCCCTACTGTAATAAAATTCTCGTCGGGGGACAAAGGATCTGCTTCGCTCGAGGGTTTCGGGGTCACTCCATCTTCCCTTGGAATACCCGGCATGAGATACATTGAGAACAGTGCAGCGAGCAATAAATCAACAATGGAAAAGCGCCCTTCCCAGATTTTTCCACAGGCGTTGTCGCACCGATTCAGTACTCACGTATCCGGGAAACGGCGGCAATTTTCGAAAGAAACCGTTTTGCATTCGCGTACCTAGTGTCCAATAAATATATTTTTAAACAAAATAGACGATATTGGGTACACATATTTGTTGATTCTAGGCTTAATAGGAGTAGGATTTATACGTCTTTTGGGGATTTACGACAAAACCCTGACAGGTTTTTCAATTATTTCCGAATGAGTGCCCAATCATCTGGCGAACTCGCGGCAAAAATTATTCTTAAGATTCAGTCACAGAATATCTGGATGAGATTGTCTACACCTCCTATTGAAATGTTAGCTGTAACTATAAGATAAGCGAAATATTTATTCGGAATTCAATAGGAATGCCAGAACTAAAGATAAAATAACTTTTTCTGCATATGTAAACATTGTTTTTAATTAATAATATACCTCAATAAATAATTCAATATCTACATTATCAAAATTGCTGGCGATGATTTCCTGATAATTAAAGTCAAAATTCTTTACTTAAAGTATAAATCTAAATAAATAAAAGTGAAACTCACTCAGAAATAGATTTTCCTTCATATTTTTCTCGCATATATAACCAATATGCGATAAATATTATTGCTTATATTAATTATTAAAATAAGATAAATGATTAATTAAAAATTCATCTTGTTTATTGGTTATGTATTATTGATTAAAACTTAAATAATATCGGGTTATCCAAAACTGTTTTCATTTTTGCCCCGCATTTATTAAGGCCGGCCCTGGAGACAAATAGCTGCCCGTGTAATGTAACATCTAATTGCATCCTGTTGGAACTAACTTTCTTATTCCTTCTGTAAAATACGCATCTTATTACAATAATAAAATGGCGCGGCACATTTTAACCTAGCAACATGTAACTGGAATAAAACGTACTGATATAAGTAAATGAAACATTTTTCAACATACTTTAGGTTTTTCCTAATATGCTAATTATCTTTAAAAAACTTGCAGATATCAGAGTAAAATTTATGAAATAAAAAAGAAGGTAAATTCCTTAGCTTTCGACAATAGAAGAGAAACAGGCAAATAAATATTTGTTTAAATAATAACCAGCGGGAGTGATCTCCCCTAAACTTTCTCGTATACTTTCTAAGCGGAGATTCGTCAAAATCTCGAGTTCGAATTTTTTTGACGATTACAATACTTTCTCTTTGTATACTTCGTATACGAGAAAGTGAAACAAACAAACAAATCTGAAATCAAATATCTGTTGCCACGTTTCAAAAAAAATATTACTTGGAAGCAGGTGCGATAAAATAGGCGATGCAATGAATACTAAAGCGAAAATTCTGCTTTGGAATTGAATTCCCAAGAAAACAATTTATACTACAACAACCGTAACAATTGCAAAAGCGCGTGAATAAAAGATTTGCTGAAATAATGAGATCAGTTTGAATTTTATTTACAACAATAAGAAAATTGTTACAATTCATGTTTGTAAACATTATTTATTGCTGTAAATAAAATTTAGAACAGATTGCTACCATTAAGCATGCGCATGAGAATCGGATTAAAAGAAATTGAATATGCAATTTGAACGCCTCTTTTTGACGGATTTGGCCCAAAATTTTATACGGATCTACATTTATGACAAGAAAACTGTGTACCAAATTTTATCCATCTAGCTATTCAAGTTTTTGAGTTATAGTGTTCACATGACCGCGGACATACAGACAGACAGACTTCCCGTTGACGGATTTTGTCCAAAATTTGATAGAAACCTACAAATTTTGTTTAAAGACCACATACCAAATTTCATCCCTGTAGCTCTAATAGTTTTCGAGTTATCGTGTTCACAGACAGAGAGACATGATTCTAAAATTGTGTTTTTCGGACTCAGGGAGGTCTAAAACGTGGAGATTCGTCAAAATCTCTAGTTCGAATTTTTTGACAATTACAGTACTTTCTCTTTGTATACTTCGTATACGAGAAAGTAAAAACGGTTTGAATTGTATTGCAACACTGAAAAGTATTGTTGCAAATTATGCCAAAAATAATTTTAAAAATTCATTACTATTAGCTAAAAATTGCACAATCCCTTAATTAGCATGATGGAAAAGGTAATTTTTCGCACTTTTAGATGATTTTAAAAGTGATTTTTGTGGTGTAATAATTTCTAAGTTTATAAGATGAAAGGCCAAAATGTCGATTAATTTTTAATTGCACATTCCCACCCTTCAAAGTACGTTTGTGCTAAATTCCATGCCTCTAGGTTGAACGGTCTGCCTTGTAGAGAGCCAACTCACACAGATTCTATTTTAATATTAATAGAGATATTTTATATTTGATTACAATGTTGAAAAAATTCCTGAACTATTTCGATACGGAAATTTCCCTGATTACAAGAAGAGAAACCCTGTCTTTGAACTTAAAACCTTTCATTTACCAAGCTATCGTACAAACCCCATCTATTGACAATATGAAATTGCAAAATTAAAGGGGAAGAAGCTGAATTTGGACCTGCACCTAGATTTGAGCGGTATTATTACTTCAATTTTATAAAATATAAAAAATATATATATATATTTTGTATAATAATATATTTTGTATCATGTAACCAACAATAACTGGATCATGTAAACTATATATATTTTTTCCATGTCATTCTTTTATAAATTTTACATTGCAGTCTATTTTGAATTCTTGTTAATGCCTTTCCTTGAAAAGAGAGAGGGAAACAAAAATGTCTTTCTCATTTTTTGTTTCATGGTAAATATTAGCTTATATTCGGCTACAGTTAGATTAATTTGTACTTATTGGGGGAAACTGGCCCTCATTATTGCAGTTTATTTCAGTTTTTATCATATAACCAGCATATGGATCATGTAAATTATATATATTTTTCTATGTTTTTCTTAAATAAATTTATCTATGTAGTCTATTTCAATTCTTTGTTAATGCTTTTTCTTTAAAAGAGTAAAAGAAACAAAAATGTCTTTCCTTTTTTTTATTCGTGGTCTGTGATTGTTAGCTTATTTTTTTCTATTAATTAAGGTACCCCATTCATTTTTAAAGACCAATTTGAAATCTCTTTTTCAGTTTGGAATACACATTAGCTTTGTTTCGTATTCGTAATTTTCCTTCATTTTTCAGTTAAAGTTTTTTTTTAGAAAATGAAAACAGATGTTCGGATTCCCGGGGTTTGGATTCTCGAGCTTCAATTATATTAATAAATACTCTTACTTTTTTCTAAATACTGATAATAAGGTGAAAAGCAGAAGAAAATTTTACTCAATTCCACTACATGGAAAATTGGATGACATTTTTATTTTACAAATACATATTATATTAATTTCAATTACGATATTACATTATTTTGAAAACATTTATTTGTAGAATCAAATACTATTTCGAGATTTTCTGCATTGCTTTGTTATCTATAAAATTATATGAAGGAAAACTATATAGCTCTAAGAAACTGAATTAGAGTGTTTGCTGTCATTAATATTATGAAGCATTTTTAAATAAAGAAAACGATAACATTACATTCATTATGATATTTTGAAAATAATTATTTTTCATTCAGACGACTGTCTTTGTCCTTTAAAGCTCAAAATGGTTTTTCATGATTGATAAATTAACCACAAATGTGTATTCCATCGCAAGTTAAGCTTCAGATAGCAATCATGGCCACTTCAGCGTTCCGTTTTACGTTCCATATAATTTTTAAAAATCTATTTAGTTTCATAATTTATAAATTACCTATCCTATAACGAAAGAAGATTTAGATTTAATAAAAAAATTCTCGTAATTTTTTACCATTTTGTTTAAAAATAATTTTAAATATTACTTTTGATTTTTTTTATGCACGATACTGAAACCTACTCTCTTGAAAAGGGCCAGCAATTAAATGTGTTGTTATTTTAATCAGAAAAAAATCAGCAATGAAATTTGTTAAATATTTCAGACGTAATTTTCTATAAACAAACGTCATTCCTATTGTCTATAATAATTCAGTCAAATTATATAATAGTCCCAAAACAGAGATAAAAAAAAGAAAAAGTTATCATATAGTTTTGAAAATTGGTACAGATGTTAAGTCGTGGGGGTTTCTTGATGACAGACTAAAAGTTCCCTGTCCCAGGAGGGAAGAAAGATAGTGTTACTTGATCGCTCAAAGGAGTCAGTTTCAGTAGCACTCCCGAGGTCATAAAGGCAGTCGGAAATGTACAATGCAGCTACGAGCTTAAATGTTTTTCCAAGGCATTCCCATATGCCCCCTGTGGAGCCACAGAGGGGGCACGTGGGTTGCTATTGTTATATTTTATTGCTGAACGACAGAAATCGGCTAGAGTGTACTGGGCAGTCCATCAATAGATTGTATTACGTCCACCCTCTCAAAACCGGGGATTTTTTTTATCTCTGGAGTCCGTGCCCTAGAGTAGGTAGCAAATAATACAAAATAGTAATATCCTTTGAAAGAGGATAGAATTGCAGACATTTTAAGGAAGTCTGAATTCCATCCTCGGTTACTAAGTAATCAGCTGAGTTTCCTGTAGCAATCAATTTCAGGTAGCAAGCAATATTATTCTGCAGTCTCTCGAAAGTTTTTGATGAAAAACTCTGCAAAAGCAATTAATTTCCAATTAAAGGAAAAATTAAAAATATATTTTACATTTTAAGCTATAGAAAGTAATTTTTATTTCGTTTTGAAGAGCATTTATACCAAATTTCATCAAGATTGAGCAAACCACTGTAGATTTCTGTAAAGAATAAACTCACATTGCTTTATACATGTAAATGAATTATTTTTTTTTATCAATTTTATGACAGTAATTGAAGGCGTGGAAAGTAAATGGAAGTCCAGTTCATAAACTTTTCTTTATTAAAAACATGAATGAGATGAATAAGATGCGCCACACAGGCGCTCACGCAGACAACTACACATACACTAGAACTGAACAAAGTTTCGCAGAGGAAGAGAGTTAAATGCAAGCGAGCGAAACGACAGCGCCAATCAGCAATGCTGAATCTGCATAAACTGCTATCGTCCGCCAACGCTTGCATCCAACAGTAATAATAAATAAATTTTAAGTTAGTATTTAATCCATTACATAAATACATTTTTCATCAAACTGATTTCCGAAATCGGAGTATTAATATTTAAATTTTATTAATGATATTAAGTGTAATATTATTAAGTATTATTAGTAAAAATTCAGTAGTTTTTACACAAGATTTTCTAACCTAGAATTTCATTTAAATACTTTTTTTAAAACCTACTGCAATAAATACTTCAGTTATATGCAGTTATCTAGAGATAATGGTGCACATTTCTTTCATTTCATAAATCATGTATTTTATGTTAGAAGCATGATGTAGTAATGCATTTGATTTTTCTGATGAAATATTTTAGTTTTTATAAAACTTAATTAGTTTAATTTTGATTGATTGCATTCTTTGATTATTTAAAATGAAATTATATTATTTGTCTGGGTATCTATTTTCAAACCATTATATCTATTTTATATGAATAAAGTGAATTGAAAAATAAATCCCAGGTAAGTATTTACCATTAAAAATAAATACCCAGGTAAGTATTTACCATTAAAAATTAATACCCAGGTATTTTACACCACTGATTATAGACTTTGTTAGGAATTATTTTCAATGAAAAAAGCTTTTAATTGTGGCTCTACTTTTGTTTCTTTTTCATCTGTCAAAATCCACTGACCTGCACAAAATTTAATTTTTTCAAGAGTTAAATCTTATCAACACTGAAAATCATCTACACAGTCTTCCCCTGCGTGGATTTTACATTCCATCCTAGCAATAACCATTTTATTTTCTAGATTGAACTTTTTAGAATCGCTGAAGTCGAAGCCTCTGAAAAATAAAATGCAAAAAAAAACAAAAAAAAAACACCGCGCAACGGAAGATTGCATCCTTGCTCCTCATGGGCTGAATTGTGGTTTTCTCCGCGATAGGGATTCTGTATAAGGCATTCTGATTGGTCAGAACAATGGAAATTTTATAACTTTAATTTCTTTGTACTTATTAATTTGCGTCGATCCAATGTAGAACATTGAATTATAATTTTTTGGATTTCATATTCTTTTCTTTGGTTAATTTCAAAAGTTTCCCCGCAACCTAATAATATTACTTGAACGATAGCGAGGCATGTCCTGCGGCCTATTATCGGATTTACGTCAACTTGCCCAACTAGAAAGAGCCCTTGCGGAAATAAGAATGAATAGATTTTACAGTCTATAGACTAGAGAAAGAAGGAAACGCACTCTTGTTACGGATAACAATCTCACCGATCGTCTTCAGGGAAACCACAGGAATCTCATCTCCGAAATTGGGACGGCAAGAAAAGCTTCCAGTACCCCACCGGCAAGCAGCCACCCCATGCACAGATTACCCTCCCTCAGTCCCGCGATAAGAAAACTGCTGGGTAACTTTGGAGGGTGGCAATATGTGTACCTTTTGACTCTTTTTTAAAAATTTTAATTTTAAAAAAATTAAGCGAATTTTTGAGTTTTTCCTTAATAACTGCCGAAAGTTCTACCGCAGAAAAATCATTTTTACACCATCTGAAAGTGCAAAAAATTACCTTCTCAATGATATCAATTAAGTTGGCGGACAATCTTTTCTCTAATTTTAATAGCCTTTTTAAAATATATTTTGGCATAATTTACAACAACGTTTCATTGTTGCAGCGCATTTGAAACCGTTTTCATTGTTTAAGCAAGTATTTAATTGCGTGTTTGTCTTTTAGTGTTGAAATGCGAAGTAATATCTTAATACATTTTCTTTCATATTCAATTTCATGAAAGACTTTATGGAATCTGTAAATCAAGCTCTCTAAGACATTATGTATATTAGGAAACATATTCAAAAAGCTGAATGGTTATAGTTGCTACGTTTTCATTATTTTAAGCACGTTTAAATTAAGTTAAAATAAACTGGCCACATAAATGCGCTGCACCATTTTAAAGTTAAAATAGATTATTTTTTGCAAGAGAAATAAGAAAGTGAAGATTTACGCCAAGTAAATGTGCAATTAGATGTTGCATGACATGGTCAGTTATTAGACTCCATTGAGGTCATTTATGTAGGTAATGAACAGAACAGGTATAAGGCCATTCATTTCCAGAATAGGAAGTTTAAAATTACATTGTAAAAGCAGCCATGAATGTAAAATTATAAAAGATTCAGTTAAAACCATATTTCGGGCGAACAAGCTGGTCGCCGAAGGCGACTAGTTATATATAAAAATATTTCTAAAAAATTATTAAATTTAAATGAATAAACTGTACAACAATTTAATTCATATGATCGTAAAGGTAATTTTGCATTTTTTGGTGGTGTAAAAATTAATTTTATTTTGCAAATACTTCGCAAGTTATTATGGAAAAATGCCGAAAGTTTGCTTAAATTTTATATAATAGAAATTCAAATAAAACCTTCAATTACATAGCCCCCAAGCTGCACATTAACAACCAACAAAGTATGCTTGAGCCAAATTTCGTAAATCTAAGTCCATCAGTCTACCCTGTAGAGCGCTAACACGAACATTATTATTAGTAGAAATATAAAGCAGATTTTCTGTCTGTGAGCATGTGTTCTTCAAACAATTTTATTTATTCATTAATATTTCGTCCAACATTGATGAAATTTGACTCGTTAGGAACAAGAGAAAAATCTCAATTAGTTTATTAAAGTCCAAATGTTGGGTTTTTCCCGTAATATCTTTCAAAAACATAATCGCTTAGAAATTACTTTTACACAATCTCAAAATAAAAAAAAATTAATATATGTCTTTCAATTGTATCAAATTATCTGTTCCCATTTTTCCATTCTTTAACAAAGTTTTAAAAATTGTTTTTTATGATTTGCTACAATGTTTCAATTTTTGTCATGAAAATCAAACTTAAGGGATTAACTTTATTGTTGTCGTAATACTAAGATAATGTAAAAACTATGGTTATCCAACTTAAGTACAATAAATAAATCAACTCCAAAGTAAATTTCCACTTACTCGCAGGTTGATCTTATACACTTCTTAAAATATGTTTCTCAACTCACGCTCATTGAATGAAGTGTTTTTTAAAAATTGCAGTTTAATGTTTTGTTTAGTGAAATATTTTCTCACATCAGCGGAAAATGTATATATAATGTGTATTAGAAGACAACTTCATATTTTAGAAAAAAATTAGACTTTGCTTCACCAAGAACGATAATAAATGACTTTTCATGTCTTTTGTAAAATTAGTATTTGTCACTTGTTCCCATTCTGCAATTAATGATTCAAATGTATTTTGCATGTTATTACTTTTACACGTTATTATTGCTTCAATATACACATTAACACATCTTCTAAGTAAGCTCATCTGAAAAACATCCAGTAACGCATCTTTTAGGGAAGGTTGTCTTTAAAATATCCATCGATGTATCGCCTACGGAAGCTTGTCTTTAAAGCCTCCCGCTAAGCACATCTATCAGAAATACCACTAAGCACGTTGTCAGGGTCTCCAGCCCCGCGCATCGTAGCAACGAGCATGAAAGCTCCCCTTTCTCCCGGGAGGGTTTAAGGAGGTGATGGAGGCAATTCGTACGTCCCACAGTTGGATATTTGACGAATCTGGGCGGCCAAAATTATTTTTCGGTTTTAAACTAATTTAAAAGTATTAGTTAGTAAATGAATGAACTTTTTGCAGAAAATATTGCTTTATAACTTAAAAATAATTGATATTTTATAACTTCATAGTTATATATAGGGTGGTCAAAGTAACTTGCCCTATTTAGAGGCTTCTGGGGCGCACTGCATTTAGAGTATCAAGACGAGATTTTGGATCTAAGTATTATGGGATATGCGCATGCGATTTTATAGGTATAGAATGTACCACCTCTTATGATTTCGGTTACAGTTAAAAATATTATAATTTTTTTCAATGGCAACCAACACCTTAATTTTTTTTATTATTAATGAATATATCATCTTGATATTCTGAATGCAGTGCTGACCAGAGGCCTCTAAATAGACCCGGTTATTTTATGATCATACCTTGTACATTGAACAAAATTAATAATATTACATTAATTATATTTACAGAAAAGAAATGGGAAAAATAACAAATAATTGAATAAATGATAAAAATAATTGAATAATTGTGTAAAAAATTAGTTAATAATTCATAAGGAAGGTGCGATTTATTCGTTTGATGATAAATCATTAATGACATTATCTGTTTCTTCATGATCGGAGTCCTCTTCATCAAGAACTTCAGAAGATTCCATTGGCAGGAACATCTCTGAAGTCTCTTTTAAGAATGATTTTGACTTTTTCCTCATCGTGGGTCTCATACTTGTCAACACTGGGTCCGAATTCAAAAACAATCTTTTGAGAACATCCTCATAACAAGAAAGTCTGGAAAATTTTCGGGCTCAATTTTGACGGAATGATCGGAAATGTTTGCCGCGTGCTTCCGCCGCTTCTTCTAACAATTGGCCTATTGGTAATATAATATTTTCTATTACAATCGGACCATGAATTAAGATCTTGTGCATAGTAGGCGACATTGGGTACCATGGATATAATTGCACGTAGAGCTCAGATGTTTCTTCTGTATATTCTTTGAACTTTTGCAAATTAATCTTGTGGCCACTGGATATGGTTTCTAGAATTACTTTAAAACGATATATTAAAGCAATTCATCTGATCTTTAACTGAGATTTAAAATGGGAGAAATTGTGCTTTATTTTTTAAATTTCATCGTCATCAAAAGTATAAGAAGAAGATAATTTTCAAGTTTAGTTTATCATGTATATTTGGCAAATTTTGTTGTTGCATAATGTTAAATAACTCTCTTCGAATCATTACTTTGACACCCGATGACCCTAGAGTAAAATAGAAACAAAAAGGTGCATAGTAAATATATGCAATTTAGGTATCTAAATTTTGAACCGCTTTTCTTTTAAAAAAAATCCCACGATGTGTGGTAACTTTTTACAAAAAAATAAGCAACTTTGACTCGACTTCTTTTTAGATAACTAAATGTTGACAAAGAACAATTTCAGTATTTTTTTTGCAAAATCCTAAAAAGAGATAAAATGGATTGAACGCAATGTTTTAAGTAATTTTTATAATTGATATAACTTTATTCCAATCAAAATGTCAGAAAATTACACACATATGATCGTTTTGAAAATATTCATAACAATTTTCTTTAAATTGCAATTCATATCATAAGAGAGTAAATGAAAAGTAATTAGAATGCCTACTGGAAAATTTGGGATAGCAATGTTTGAAATCCCTTCATTTCAAAAGTTGGGCAAATCAGGGGCTAATTTAAACAAAAACAGAAACATAAAGGTCTAAATTTATTGATACAAAAAAAAATTTAGCATGGAAATGTTTGGAAATATAACAAAAATCTTCGAGATTTCGCAACATACAAAAGAATTTTTGAAAAAAAATGCTTTATTTTCAATTAATTTTGCAATTATTAAAACTAATTTTTTAACAATTCAAATCCATATAAAAATATGAACACATACCCGCCTCATCATTATCCATAACTGTTAGATTTTAATTACATCTAGAAATGAAGGTATTCACATTCGAAAATGGAACGATTGAAGCAACAACTATTTGACGCAGGATACATTTCACACAACACTCCAGTTTGAGCTAATAATACAGAGGTCAAGGTCAGTTAAGAGAGTTAAAAATGGTATCACGCGATTCCCCAGTTATTCAGCTTTAAAATGTAAACATCCATTCGATCCTGGTCTGTAGTTTATAAAATCGACTTTTGGCCGCCCAGATTCGTCAAATATCCCACTGTGCGTCCCCAGGAAGTTTCGTGCTGTGTGGGATGTGTTTCTCATATATTTTTCTTCTCGAAATATCATATTCTAAACTATCAAAAATGTCCTATTCTCAAATTACCTTAACTGGCAAGTTTTTTTTTAAGTGCAACTTAGAAGTTTCGTGGATTAAACCTCCGGTAAAAAAAATCAGATTTAATCTGTTTAGTCATTTAGCAAAGGTTGTTATTATGAAACCTATCTTGATCTAGAAATTTTAATTCCCACCCCCCTTACTATAAGCTGAGCCTCCTTCTATGTCTAAAATGTTTGAAATCGATGCGATCTCACGAAATATAAAATGAAAACTAAACTAAACGAAAACGAAAATTGCAGTTCCTGTCTGGTTATCATTTTAAATATCCTTAGAGACGATTTCTTCCATTTGCTGTCTCTGGTGTCATCGTTATAATTTGTCCACGATTCAAAAATTACGAGGTCTGCTGTTGCTTTAAAACAGGGGGTAAATATTTTTATGAAAATCGTCCTAGGAGGGTATGGCGAAATGGGTCAAACAAAAAGGATAATGGAGAATGATGCCTTATTTACGAATATTCCGTAAAATACGAACGCAATAAACAAGGAAAACAGCAGCTTTTGCACAAATTTGCAAAAGAACAGACAGTAAGGAACTAATAATAACTGTAACAGCGCTTTCAAAAGCGAGCAACTTATCAGCTTGCCAGCTCGCACTGCTGACAAACTTTAAAGAGACTCATTGCTTATTTGAGTATCTCAGTTTTTATACCCTTTTCCGACAGGATGTGACGTCATATAAAATTATCTCGAAGATTCTCCATAACTCCGTTCCCAGTAGAGTTAGAACCAAAATTCTAGCATATTCGAGAACCTTCATTTTCTCGTCAAACTCGCCAAATTTGTAACAAAGTCACCAAAATGGTCACCAAGTTTGTCGTCAAGGTCGGAGGGCATTGGCTTCCATACGATAAGAATCCCTCTTTCCAACTATAAGACAAACATGGGTGGGATGCGGATTTTCAGATTCTTAACAATATAATTAAGCTAAATTAAACCTTCTTTTAAAATGAAAAGCTATTGACTTGATCATTTGAATAATTTTTAAAAGAAAATAAAATTGGAAATGTATGATTAATTCTTGTAAAAAAAAATATTGTAACTGAGAACAAAATCCCATGATACCAGACTGGAAGTACATTTAGGGCTACACAGGCCTGTATCAGCTCTTGGTTCGAGGTAATTTCTTGCTCGTTTTCACCACAGCTGCATTGATTTGTCTGCTCTCATTAAACTGCGATTGAGACAAAAATTGTAGAATATAAACGTGATTTAATTCCAGACATCGTCATTAGAGCTGAAGTTTAGCTTCTTTGACTTCAAAATAATCTTAAATCGATCAGTCTAGCCTTAGAAGAAGACAAAAGATAGTGCAGTACTTTCATCATTAGAAAGAGCAGAGAATCTACTGAAAAGAAAATTTCAAAATATCCGTTGATAGTTTAAGCACAATTTCATCCCTCTGTCTTAAATTCTATCAATAAAATAAGTTTATTAACTATAATATTAATGCCATGTTAACGTTTTTTAAAAATTAACTACTTTTTCCTTTTATTTGAATGCACATATGTATTTAATTGGGTTTTAGCGTTCCTTTGAATCATTTAGTAACTGACGCATAAAAGTTTACACTTTTTTCTTCCAGCTGAAAAGTCAAAAAATTATGTAATGTTAAATGCAAAATAAAATTTTATCCGGTATTTTTTCCCTTAAAAAACTTTTGAAACCTGGACCAAAAATAGCTGTTTATCTGACGTTTGATAGAATCGGTATTCAACCAGAAACTTCTAGAATCTAAGAATCCTATAAACCTTTTTGGACAGTTATATATTTCATTTTTGTTAAGCCACCAGATATCATACATATCAAGTCCTGTTCAAAAGAATGAAAGGCTTGAAAGTAATGCAAGCACGTCACAAGTTCGCATTGTTTAAGTACCCATAACTATATATTACCTTTCAAAACCCTAGTAAATATTAAATGAATGTTTTTTTTTGTTGAAAACGTATCTACTTTGAAAATTTGATTTTGTCTGTTTGACTGAATAATGAAAATGCTTTCGGATGAAAAATGTAATGCCTAATTTTCTTAACAGATTTACATTTAAAAAACTTATATTAACCCCTTAAGTCTCGTGCCCGTCATATTGACGTGCATCGAATTATCGTTTTATTATAACTTAATCATTAAGTAATTATAATTTAATCATTAATTATAATTTAATTATTAACTAATTATAATTCAATAGTTAATTAGCTTTATACTTGACATAAAAATGACGTAGAATCCATAAGCATCTCAAGTATTCCGTCTTCTTAGATGAATGAAAACGACAACCCCTTTCCGAAACAGGTGGCTCATCTTATTAGATAGCACAAAAAACGCGATCCTTGAGGGGTTAAACTTATATGAAAACTTAACCTTAAAGGTATTATTCAAAAGTTACGACATTCTCCTATAGGAAGGAAGGTCAATCTCATAAGAGTCTATATAGGATTATAGACTCTAGAGATTTTGTCTAATTTGAAATTTTGAATTCGACCGTTTCATGGAATAAAGAAAATGCTTTCCGGCGGAATAAAAGAACGCTTTTTCTTAACAGGTTTACTTTTAAAGAAGTTTAAAGGTATTGATCACAAGCTACAACAGGCTCCTATAGGAAGAAAGGTCCATCCTATAGGTGTTCATGTAGGATGTTACAACAAGTGCCTATAAGAAGAATGTTCCATCCTATAAGTGTTCATATAGGAAGAAAGGTCCATCCTATAGGGGTTCATGTAGGTTTAAAGACTCCTATAGGATTGACGGAAGAAGACTTTCAAATTATAAGCAATGTGTTATCAAGTGGCCAAAACAGTGGAAATCTGATGGAGAAAGTTATTTTTTATATGGTTTGATGGACCATATCTCAATTTGTTTTTAAACTAATGCCACAAAATTATGAATCAGTGTTAAGATAATTTGATGGAGGATGTAATGAAACATTTGTTATACTTTTAACAAAAATTACAGCTAAATAATAGGAGAAATGAAGAAGAGCTTGCCTATTTTGACATGAAGTAACTTTCTTTCATTTCAATGCAGCCAGTTTTAAGAGAGTCAGAATGTTCTCTTGAGGAGGCATAACTCAACAACTGATATCATGCAATTGAGGATGAGATAATGCATTTCGGTCAGTTTTATGTGAATTTTATTCATCATTATGCAATGATTGGTTTTCCTTAATTAGTGAATTTGCAAACCATAATAAGATTAAGGAAACGACTCAAAAAGGCGTTTTGTCGCCCAGAACGAAATGCAAAATAATGCTACAAACTGAACAAGTCTATAGTTATGGAAGAATAAGAAAAATTTGTGAAACAACACCAAATAAAATTACATATCTAAATTTTTTGAAGCAGGATTATTATATTCAGTAGCAAAAACACAAGACTAGCAAAGACAGAAAAGGAATACAGCAGTCATAAATGTTTTTTAAAAAAAGATGCATCGAACTGTCTGTATGATGGTTTTAATCCCACTTGGTGTAGTGTAACTAAGTCCATGAGTGAAATGCTTATGACACAGCAGAAGTGTGGCATCTATTACTTGTCAAAGCGACATCTGACACTACTTGAAATAGAATTCGATCTATTGCTGGAAACAGCGGAAATGTTCCATCTATTGCTTGTTAAAACGGAAGTATGGCATGTATTCTTGTTAAAACGGAAGTGTGGCATGTATTGCTTCTC
>BGPR01000136.1:491874-538141 GCA_013235015.1 Araneus ventricosus | reverse complement strand
AGTAGAAAATAAGTACCTATCAAAATTTTTAGTCACTGGCTTTTAAAATCCATATTTTTAATATTGATTGATATATATAACTGAAGAAAAGCACGGTGCTTTTTCGAGCGAAATGCATTTAAAATGAAAACGTTTTTTAACTCTATGGTTGATACTTTTGTTCTGTTCGCAAAATCTGGACTATATGAGAATTTTGTTTGTTCCTCAGTAGTCAAAGAAGAAAGAAAGAAATTAGTAGTTAAAGAAGAGTACAAACCAAATAATGCAGTTGTAGATAATCCTCTCAAGATACAGAATATGTTGGCTATTCTCAAAAGTCCAGATTCTCAAGGCAACTACAAAAAGCCACTGATTCTTTGAAAAAGTAGGACATCTGCAGGGAAACTGTTCCACACAGTAGTAAACTAGGCAAACCTCAACTCTGAAACCCAGTAATAGATAAAAAAAAATTTCTGAAAAGCGCACAATCCGTCAAACTCTTAAATGATTCTAGTTTATAGTACATCTGGATTCTAGCAGGAAACTTGTATCAATCACAGTCCCCTTTACCGAAACTTACCAGCATATTACATTCAATTCTCCTATTAGGTGGCATTCTGATGGTAGAGTACTTTATTACATGCAGCAACGTGAATTGCCCACAATGCTACACATGGCATGATTTAAGAAACTTAATTTCTCAGTGAATTGTAGTCATTTTCCTATAGCACGGCGTTCTGATAACATGTTACGAAGTTGCGACAGTTCTGAAACAACACGAATTTCACTTAGTACAACTTAACTAATATGGGAATTTTTATACTGCGTAAATTTTCAGTTCCTCTGATTTCATTGTGGAAAGTGAGTTGGTTTCGGTTAACATGGGTTCGATATAAAGCAGAACAAATAAGCCGTTTTGAAAGATGGTTGAATGTATTTCGATTAAATCAATACTGCAAACGTGCATTCATTTAAATCTAAATCGATGTTAAAATATATATTACATTAGAAACATAAAATTAAAATTGTGGGGAAAGAAAAGTTTCAGAAAATGAGTTAACTATTCAGTTTTTGTGGATTATGATCTTGGAAGCTTGTTTTTTCTCCCTTAAAGATAAATTAAACCTATTAAAATTATATGTAAGAAGTAAATGCATAAAGCTGAAACTTCGTATGCATTTCACTTGTTTATTGCCATATGAAAGTTTTCATGAAATATTATGACTAAGAAAACTTTTCGCTATGCATTATTTTTCTATTAACATATAAAAAAGCATCCTTTTGGTATATTAAAGATTAAAGAGTATTTGTCTCTTAGGAACTGTTTATTGATTCCGCAAAAAATCCGAGATCACCATCATCATTATAATATTATTTATTAGTAAACCATGAAGCATATTTAGAAAGTTCCAAGGAGTTCGATTTCACACATTAGATATATCTTCTCGATAAATATTTTAAGAAAATACCACATTAGATTTATATCTAGAGTATCTTATTTCAGGGATTTTTTTAACCTGCTTTTATGGGTCATAGTAGTTCAAAATATTTGTTTCTACGCGAAAGAGGCTGGAATATTGCTACAGTCTGGCAAGCCAATGAAATATTGATCAATTTTCTTTATAATTTGTTAGAATATTTGAATAATAATTTTACAATAAAATATTGATGCATTTTTGTCAAACTGACAACTGATAAAAGAGATAAATTAATCGGTTCAGGGCAAATATTGAACTTCTACTGAGATAAAAGTATTAAACTTTTGGCTATTCATCTAAATTTTGTTAAAAATAGAGATACCATATTAGCAAGCAAAAAGGCAATAAATAAAACATTAAATTAACTCGAAATAGATAAATTAAGATATCTGGAATTATTGTTGCGCTGGTTCTACTTCCCATGACAATTTTTTATACAATTACAGTATGTTCACTGTTTCAGTCACGAGTGAGACTAGTTTTGTAAATTTTGCAAATTATGAATTATTAACTTTTTTCTAAGTTTTAGAATTTCTACAGATAGACTTGTCATGAAATCGAATCTGACAGATTTTTTGTACTTATAATTCTACATCTCTTTATTTCGTAATTCTGCTAAATGCTGAAGAAGACACATATTGGTATCTTTTTATTTTACTTAACCGTTTACACAGACCGAATTAAGATCCAGGTTAATTTTTAATAATTTTTTTGCATATTTCATCTTATAATGCTTTAGTTTAAAGATATCTGCATTAAAATATGAATAAAAATTTTTAGATAAGTTTTTTATAATGTTTCCTATTAGGAACATTGGCCACTTCTGATTAAGCTCATTACACTAGACATTCAAATGGAAAACAGTGATGATCAGACTGAATTTTTTTTTAATAAGCAAAGTATTGTAAAAATATTTTTATAACTAAGGACAGATATGAATTCAATCGAAATTTTATGAATTTAAATGATTAAAAAAATATATTTTATACACAAAAATCCAAACAATGAAACTTTATAACGGCATTCTATAGCACTCTGGGAAGTATTTCAAACACAATACCTTTTCCTGCCCTTATTGCACTATAATCTTGTACTTTTTAAAAATTATTTATATTTACCCTAGTTGTTACAATAAGCAATGACTATCACTTCTCAGTTGCGATATACAATCGGTAACTTTTGATCGTGTTTGAGGTCCATACTTTTTTGCCCCAGTTCGTAAAAAGATCATTGTGACTTCCAGACGGCAGTCCAGATGAGTAAGTTGATTATGTTTCCTGTGAGTTTCTGTATGCAATATACATCCAGAAACAACAACTATATTTAGTACATTTGCAAATAAAATAAAGCATCATTTCTTTTTGCTAAGCTGTGGCGGTAGTTTCAAGCATTTTATACAACTCATAAACCCCACTTACCCCAGAATTATATTTATGAACCCAATTTCGCTGTTCTACTTTTTTCTTCTGTGCACGAGAATATCTTTTAATTAGCTGGATTGGGAGATGAACAGAATTATTATTAAGGCGATACATAAATACTTATCCGACACGCTAAAATTACCCCCAGATTACAGATAAAAATGATTTTTTTTCATCAGAAATAAAGCTAAACTTTTAAGAACAGAAGGGGATTTCCTTTCATGAAATATAAGAAAATTGTCCTTTCCATTTTTTTTCAGTGGGAACTCACCATAGAGAAATTCCTCCTTTCACAGAATAGTCACTACTGGCCAATGTTCCCTATTGGAAACATGGAACTTTAATGAATTATAGCAAATGCATTTCATATTTAAATAATTATATTTTATGTGCTATTAGTAATGTGGACATTTTTAACTATGTGTATGAACTTTTCGAAATTTTGGATGGTTTTTAAAATTTTTTAAGAATTTTTATGCTACACTCAGGTTAAAATGTAAAAAAGGCCAATTCCTAAGAATTTCTGTACATTTCCCATCTTATATCTGAAACATAATTTCTATATCAAAAACAAATCTTAAGTTCAATTATAAATTATAATTTTTTTTCAAAAACTATAAACGATATTTTATTCTTAAATGAATTTTCAATTCGATGTTCCCAATTGGAAACATTGGTCTGTAAACGGTTATTAAAACTCCAAAGAGAGAAAATATCGAAACAAATTCATTTTTAAATGTTTGAAGCTAAATATTCTATACAATAAATTTCAATGGTTGTAGTCATATGTTCATTTGAAAATTCTTGGAATATATAAAACGGTTAACCACCAAACACGTTTATCTCAAACCATCGCATAAAATTATCAAAACAGAATGTTGAATAGTAGTTAAAAAATAGAGCTAGAAGTTATTTTGTGTCGTATGTGAGAATAAAACGTGAAAATAATTAAAAGGATATTTAATGAATGAATGAAATGTGTTCTTTAAACAAAGAAAGAGTTACTTTTTCTAATAATTATTAAATAATTCTTCATTTACAATATATTATTTATTTTGATAAATGTTTCTGAAAATAAACTTTTTTAAATAAATAGTTTTCTAATGTGAATAATATCTAAGGAAAAGGTTACCACATTACTTAAAGGGTACCAATCATTAAGGAAGAGGAGGTAAATATTTTAGATTCAAAATGAGTTACTGAAAAATCTCTAATAAAGGATTATTACCGTATCACTGTTGCTTTGTTATCATGCAATTTTTAAACATGATACGACTGCTATCATGATATCTAGGGAAAATATCGTGATTATTTAAATTAAGGCAAATATGTTCGCTGGAGTTCTATGGTAAAACTTGGAAGTTTAAATGAAATGCGGGAAGAATGAGTAGATAATAAACTTTTTATAAGCATATAACAGATTTGTATTTATTAATGCTCAATATTCACATTATTTCTGCAAAAATAATGTGAATAATGAACATAGCACATCCATACCTAACATTTAGCTTTATATTAATCCCTCTGTACCCTGCAACAAGTAAAACCAGTTACAGAATTTAGAACTATGACCCAAAATTATTTGAAATAAATAAAATGATAATTGATCTTTCTCTAAATGCATTTTTCTTGGAAATTAAAACAAATTCCATTCATCTGCTGTAATTGTCAGTGCTGTAGAGAGCAAAATTACATGAATCAAAATTAATACCAATTTCAATGTTAGCTTTCCTTTACATCTTCTTAAATTAGATGAAGAACCATATAAAAGTGCTCGTATAACCTAACTTTAAAATAAGACGCTGAATTTGTAATCAGCTGTTATTTAGCATGACCAATCTAGCCCAGATGTCCACCTGTATTATAGCCATGCATTGTTTCTGGACTTAAGCCTCCTGGAGCCCATTCTGGCGCAAATCATGCTTGAAATGCAAAGAGAAGCTGACCGGGAAATTACGTCCTCCTCCAGCTAGAGAATCTCCTCTGTTAATCCAGGTAGACGAGTTCCATTGAAACGCAATAACTTGCTCCAAGCCATTTACCCTAGATTGAAACTCGAGCGTCATCTGAATAGAACGCTTTGACTTCCACGAAGACCTATGACAAATGGGATCAGTGCAGCGTCATTGATTGCGACCATTCAGTCGAAAACTTTAGAAAATATCGGCTTGATGGGTTGGAAGTGAATTACGTTGTAGAAAGCCAAAGCAGAAAAATCATCCTGACGTATGGCCTCCATTGCCTTCCAGAGTTGCAAGATGGCCTTCATTGTTCATGGACTAAATAGTTTGGTCTGATATGTTTCATGCAAAATGAGGTGTCCACGGTCGTTTCTTAGAATTATTGAAATTATCATAGTACCTATGAAGTATAACAGATTTCGGTCGTTATTCATCCCATCTTGTTTAGAATTGTTACTTTATCATTTTAATAATGAAATGTGACAATTTATGCATTATCTAATTGGATTATAGTTTTTATTTAGTCACTTCCTTGTTTTCAGTTGAAATTAATGAGTTATTTAGTTTCAAACTGTCAAATTTAAAGTTACATATAGTAACTACTTTTTTCCAAACAAATTATGCTGTACATCTTAGCCATTTTGGGATATTTTAATTAGGTTTAAGGTGAAAAATAAACTACTGGTGAATTCTCATTTTATAGGAAACATAGAAAGTTGAAATTTTTAAAAACGTTTTGGGTTACCATTTACCATGCATTTTACAAGGACATCAGCACATTTCCGTTTTTCTTTTTGTAAAAGTAAAGTTTGGATTTATTGCTTTGTTAAAAAATAAGTACTTACTAGCCGCTCTTTACGCCAACCGCATGGGCGCCCATGCCCGGGGCAAGTTGGGGCTGCGGTCCCTCTCTAGCTCTCAGGGAATGGAAAAAAATATAGTATAGTCATGTGTTTTTCTTTCAAGAAAATTATTTAAAAGGCGAAAAAGAATTCATGTTCAGGAAGGTCTAAAACGTAAAATGCGAGTTGAAATTTTGAATTTGAGGGATTTTTTTGTCCTCCGCGGAAAAGAGCGAAAAACCTTGGTTTCGAGGACAAAAGATTGACTTATTCGGCAAGAAGAAAAAAAATACAGTTTGGTTTTTCAGATAAATATTAGTGTGAATCCATAAACTAACCTATGCATAATAATTTACCTTACAGTTTGCTTTTCATATCAATACCAGTGTAAAATCTTACGAGGTGTACATTTCTAGTTTGTTTTCTGTATCAAAGTATAAGGACTTTGCTCCTGCATTTATGCTTCTAAATATTCACTGGTTTGAATAAAGTAGTTAAAATAACGTGTTATTCTTTTTTTATAGAGTATGAGAACCGTGGCCTAGAATTTTAGTAACAGGTCAGAGTTTTTAACAGGGTCGGAACTGGAACTTTTTAATGGCTACTTACAAGTCGCCATTCGTCTTCCAAAATATTAAAAATACTCCATACCCCCAGGTCTAGCCTCCCCCTACAAACTATCATATGGATGCCCTTGGCCAACCGGGCTGGTACGCAGCCAGCACTGCCCCTGCCTCCTCGTCGCTTCGAGACTCTCAGCCACTGCTTTTCTCTGTTTTTAATACTGCATGAAGATCAGTGGGACAGACCGTAAAACCATAGTGGATTTCCTATTCTTTGTCGACAACAGATTCCTTTAAAATTGTAAAATATTTCAATAAACCTCATCTAGTTGTAATGTTCTGTATAACTTTCTCACGAATTTCGGCATGAAAGTCTTCAGATCCATAAATACAGATTGATGTCGTCCTAAAACAGTTTTCATCACCTACAATAGGTATTTTACAATATTTTTGACACGCCATTCTGATGGAACAGTGGGGATCTATATAATTAAAATAATATGGTAAAACCTTCAGACAGTTCGACAGCCCCAACCACTCGACGGATTTCAATAATTTTTATTCCATATGGAAACTTATGACATCCAGATTTACAATGAAGGGTCGCCTGCCCCACATCACCCTCCATTTACGAACGAAATCGAAAAAACACTTCTCCTCTGTACATTGTCTATGGGAAAACCTTGTAGAAATCCCCCAGCCCCAAACACCAGACCGATTTCGACAATTTTTATTTCGTATGAAAGCTTTTGTCGTCTAGATATGTCATAAGCGGTCGCCTAACCCACCACCACCCCATTTTCGAACGAAATTGAAAAGAAACTCTTCTTCTCTGTACATTATCTATGGGTAAACTTCGTAGAAATCTCTCAGCCACAACCACCCTATGGATTCGTTCAAAAACGGGAGGGGTGTTGGGAAGAAGGCGATCCTTGATGATATATCTAGACGTCATAAGTTTTCATATAAAATAAAAATTGTCGAAATTGGTCAGGTGGTTGGGGCTGGGGGATTTCCACAAGGATCCCCCCCATAGACAATGTACAATGGAGAAATGTTTTTTTCGATTTCGTTCGAAAATGGGGGTGGGTGGGCAGGCGACCCTTGATGACATGTCTAGACGTCATGAGATTTCACATGAAATAAAACTTTTCGAAATCTATTGAGTGGTTGATGCTGGCGAACTCGTTGAATGTTTTTACCGCAATATTTTAAATATATAGATCTGTAGTCATTTCGATATTTTGTATTGCCTGTTTAAAAACGCTGAAAAATATTTTGACAGCGATATTAATCTTTAAACCGAATTTGTATGCATCTGAGGAATCATTTTTCTATTTAAAATTAAACTATAAGGCTATACCAAGCAGCTTCAAAATAAAGTTCATACCTTTCTTATGTGAAAGATTTGAAAATGGGGCAACAGTTTGGGATGTCGTAACAGCATGTCGGCCTCCATATCTAATTACATATTTGCTTTAACGTCTATTTATTATTTTATAATAAATAGACGTTCTGTTGTCTTTCTATTTGTTCATTTCTATTTATTGTGTCTTATTGCATTTATTTTGTGTTATTTTGTTATTATGCATTATTTTGCTTTGCCTATTTTTCAACATTTATTTTGTATTAACTATATAGTAGTTTGAATAAATACAAATTATTCTCTATCCGTGATCTCATTTCTTGCCCTGCCCCTTTTGGTAGGCAGTATTGACGTGGTGATAAAAGAAGAGATAATTATTATAAACATTTCGAGATCCATCGCCAACATTTCTTTCTATTAATGTAGAATTAGACTTAATGTACTTTACTTTACACTACGACACCCCTGACTCCACATATCAAAATCTCCGGTTTGCAGTTTGGATGAGTGTGTGTAGAAACTTTATTTAACAAAAAAAAGTTTACATACAGTGTTTTCACATCGACGAAAAACATGCGAAAATTATAAAAGCGATGAAAAATGTGTATTTACATATGAAAAAAAAGACTCGCGAAGCAAAAACAATTTTAAAGACAGGTCCCAAAAGTTTGCTGCATCTATATACTTATAGGAGGACTGATTAGGGTCCTAAGAATTGAATCTCTAGAGGGTCTTAGTCCATAAGTCTGAGGTCTTGGTGAAGGAGAGGAATCTGGGTCGGAGTCGGATGAACTGGTTGCGTCCGGTGGCTGTTTTATGAGGTTCGCATTTTCAGTGAGGAAAGATGCGAGTTTAGCTACATTTATTCTTGATAGTTTATTTGAAAGTAAGCTTTTCCACCAAAGTTGAGTATTTTCTGCACTTGGTTTTTTAAAATGATAAGATAACGTCATGTGACAAGAAGTTGCGTAGTGGAGATTATCTCCCTTTTCCACGCATGCGCAGATATCTGAATGACGAAGCCGGAAGAGAAATAATATAATTCAATACAATCTCACGTGAGAGATGAATGAAATGAAAAGTTTCAGCAGAAACGCATTCACTCTGATTAATCTTCCTTTGTTTAACAACGAAATGGGAAAATTCTCCAACTTCAGTTTTCTGGTGTCGCTTGCACTATTTATTCAACTTACTATTCAGTTTAATGCTGTAAAGCTATTTATGAAGCAACGTTTAACCTGACATTCTTAAAGTTTCATAAGAAACATTCATTTACTTTTGAAACAATCGTTTGAAACGAATGATATCTTTCAATGGGTTGATAAACATGGTAACACAATTCCTTATCAAAGCCAAAAATAATTCAGCTTATATAATACTTATATAAGCTGAATTTATATAAAATTATTTAATACTCGTATAAGAATAAATAATTTAAAAAATAAAGATTAAAATTATTATTACTATAAATAAAAAATATTAATAAAAAATTATTTAATAAATGAAGTAAAATCTTTAATAAATAAAAATAAAATTATTTAATACTCGTATAAGAATACAGATTCGCATACGAACGGAAAAAAAGATTCATTTTACATTTCTAATGAGAAAAAAATTAAAATATGAATTATAATATATGTGGAATTAAAAGGAAAGAAATGAAAAAATGCCCTGTTTTTACATGAATAAATGAAAATACCAACTAATGCGGGATTTTAAAAAAATCTGATGCCATACGTACATTATTCTGAACTAATATTCAATCCAAATATGCCTGCTAACTAACCAAAAAAGTTGTATGAAGTTCTTAGGCTTACCTTTTTATGTTTATGACATAAGAAAAACTGAAAACTATGCATATGCAACAAACGCGGTGAATAGTACAATGCTTTCGAGTCCCAGTTCCACATAAAGCCGTTTCGAGTAATGCGAAAACATCCGAATAATACGGAACCGTAGAACACGGTGTCAATCTAACATGATTGGGAATTTGAAAACTTTAAGGAAATAACTGTTGATTAAATCACAGAATTTCTGGTAGGAGAAGAAATTCCTGAAGTAATTTTGATGAAATTGAAATCTAGAACACGCAAAAGTGACTCTGGGGACGACAGCGCAGGTGGAAACAAAGATGTTAAACACTTTAATATAGAAATTGTAGAGTAAGGTATGCACTTACTCGAAATTACAAGTGAAGATTCTTCAGTTACAGTAGAAAAAATTTAAGAGAGAATTTCTGAAGTGTCTCGAACCATACAATGTAACAATCAATCAAACTAACAAATATTTTCACAAAGAATATAACTCGAGAAATTGCTGAATGGAGATTTCTTGTGAAAAAGTTTCCACGTTTAATAGACAGATAATAAAGATCATACAAATATAGCCAAAATTAAAAAAGGAAGGTAATAAAAGCAATCCTAGAGTAATTCGAAGGTAACGAAAAGCAAAAAACAAAACAAGGAACCCATTCTAGTTCACTTTTTCAAGGGCTAAGAACTATTCGAAATGGATTCAAAAGAATATTTGGGAAATTTTCTGTAAGAAGCAAGCCTTAAGCTAAACAGAGCTTCTCATAGCCCGTTCTTCTCATTTCCCACGTTTAATGATGCTTAACGATAATGATGTAGAAAACGTTTCATAGCGCAAATTTCTCTTAATTATAAAGATAACAACATCGTTTCATTAGTTCTTGAGTCTTACCTATTTGTATCTTTGTTCTTTGTGTTACACAAATAGCATATATTTCAGAATTCTTATCTTTTACACAAGCAATAACTACGGATAAAATGTTTTAGAGTCAGCTTGAAAAGTCATTGCAATTTGAGGATGAAAGGGATTGACTCGCACTGATTATTAGAAATCCGTTGTGTGTGCAAGATTTTCCTCATTTATCTGAATTAGAATCGATTTCTATTATACTACTCATTTACTCCGTCGAAATTATTGATTAGGGAGAATGATTCCTTTTAGCGCTATTTAATATGGAACTCTGCTAAGCAACTGCAAAAAGTAAATTGCAGAAATTGTCGTTAGAAAAATTGGAAGAAAAATCAATTCTGGAATTATAATCTTTCGTGAACACAAATTAATGATGATTTTCAGAATTCAATGATTCCAGCTCATTGATTAACAAAAAATGGATTTAAATTAGCACATTTTTTTTATATTTGTTCTGAACAACTACAGTTCCACTTTTGTAATTCAAAGGGAGCCTCTCATACATTTTTTTCACAAAATATCAGATTCTTCACTTTGAAAATGTCGGTCATCAATAACTTAATGATATTAATTAATTTAAAATACCTATCAATGTAGCTCTCGTTAAAACAGAAACGTGTCAATTTTGTAAAACAAACACCCAACAAAAGGATTCGAGATTCTAAAATTAATCTGTTTATTTGGCGTAAGCTGTTATCATTTTACCTGGCTTGATATAGAAACTAAAATAATTTTGTTGCTTTGTTTGCTGGGCCTTCTTCGGCATCTAAAATGCATCGAAATAATTTCGCTAAATATAAAACTGAAATCAAAGTGTTCATAGCATGCAAGTGGTTATTATTATTAACATATCTGGGACATATTTCTGTTCATTATGGCAATCCAGAGAAACATTTACTTCAATAAGACTTTAAACTGCATTTAAAGTAATGAAGTCGTTGGAATACAATAATGATCATGTTGCAACTAGAGCTCACGAATGTCGCCTGGTGGAGCTGCGTGCTGAACCAAATTACTATTTTTCATTATACTGTAACTTTCTCCCTATTCTCTTCTTGTGTTTTTGTCCTGTGCTTGTGTTGTGATGAGTGTGTTATGTGTTTGTCTCCTATGTTTACATCAATAAATTCTATGTGGCTTACGATTGGAGTATGTCTAACATGTTACCTACGAGTCCTTTACTGACAGGTAAGAGAACTAAATGAAATTAAAGCGAATTGTGTATTTACGAATATTAGAGTTTGCAAAGTTTGTATAGTTAAAAGTGATTTGGCAAGTAAATACCGGTTTTGTAAGAAGTAATTAGAGATTATAATTAGCTACAGATACTGTTTTGTAGGAGAAATTACAACATAATTAATGCGATGAGTATTGAATGGTTTGGGAAGCATAGGAAATAATATATATATATATTTCGACTGAAAAAAGAAAAAAATATATTAGCTAATTTATAAATAAATTTTATATAGTTTAATAACAACATTTTCATTTATTCATGCCGTTATTAATTATCTAAACATTTTTCGAATAGTAGCTTATCGAAAACTGTTTGTACACACAAATTCGAACATCATTCACAAATAGAACATCGAAATCTCTAGTTCTTTCATTCCTTTAAAATTTCAATTGTTTCTAGATTCAAAATTTTTCAGTTGATTTAGGCAAGGCATTAATTATTATATTTGAAAGTACATGAAAAACACAAGTTTCTCTAAAAGCTACTACGGAATTTTGCATAATGCAAACGATAATAACAGAAGCATTTTCGTTTATTCTACAGCTAGTAACGAGTGAAAAAATTAAAGAACTAGCTTTAAAGATTAAGTACCTCTTATTTTTATGTATTTGGAAGAAGGAATTTTAGTGACAAAGGCATTTAATCCCTCGAAGATCTAATGATAAATAATAGAATTTTCTTTATTCAAGATAATGAAAAATTCAACGTAACTAAGGAATTAGGGAATAATAACTATCTAAATTCAAAAGACAGAATCGAATATTTTCCACAATAATTAGTGAAATGTTCGCTATAAATGCGTCTATAAAATGAATGGTTCCAATCTTCATTTTTAATCTTTAGGTGTGAAATACAAATTATACCGCCAATAAATAGGTCTAAAAATGCAATATATTTTCAACCTACGTAAGAATTCTGTGTAAATGAAAATCGTATACTTTTTCGAAATTTGGCATTATTTTAATTATTCAAATTAATGCACCTTTCTGGGAATGAGCATAAATATTCTTAAAAGATATGTTTAAGTATAAGCAACAAATATGTCAGGAATATTTCCATTTATTGATGCAATTTGTGTGTTTTAAAAGTATTTTGATGTTATGTTAAATTAAAATTCAATTCTCGATTATTAACATGTTTGTTAAGAAAACTAATTGGTTGTTTTAAAATTTCTAAATTATATTTTTGTAGAATGAGAACTAACAAAGTGAATGTTAATTTGAAAATTGTGTTCGAAATTGATTATTACCATTACACGTAGATTCATAACTAAATAAAAGACATGGAAAGAATTTTTTTGATTGACTCCACAAAAAAATTCTGTCTAAATAAAAAAGTGTAATTTACTCAGTTGCTTTCTTTTTGACTCAAGGAAATAATTGTTTTAACAAACTTACTGTTACTGAATCTAATTGTTTTCTGGAAACAACTCGAATAGCTACTTTAATTTATGAAGTCATTTCATATTTCTAAACATCTGTTTAAATATTTTTTTTTCATTTCTAAAATGAATCGTTTTTCTGCTCATTAAAAATATTTTCCTGGAGAACATAATAGTTTGTGGAAAGAACTTGATTAAAAAAGCATTTTCTTAAATCCCGAATTGCTTCTCCACGCGTAGTATGAATGAATGCCTTTGCATTTCAGTTCAAGTAACAAATACAATAAAGATACATATTTCTTGAGTTCAGATAATTTAAATTAAGAGCATGTGATGTATCTCGATACTCTTTCTTTTTTCTCGATTTTAGAAATAAGTGAAGTCTTTTGTCTTCGAAGCATGAATTATTTCTGAAAAAGGCTTAAGTGTCGTGTTACATACATCAATGTGCACTTCACATAATATATATCAGAGAAATAAATTGAAAATAAAAGAAAAGATTAACTTTTCAATTTTTATACGCCTAAAAGTAGATTCGCTAAATGTTTTGCAGTTCTACGGTAAAAAAAGCTATAAACAGGCAGGGGATTGAATTGTTTTATTAATTATCGAATTATTTGTTGTAAGAAAATTAACTTTAAGGAACAGCTTAATTTTGAAATTCGATTAAATCTCATCCATGGGAAATTATATCTAAATTGCATAGAGTGACTTTCAATGCACTATTCAGCTGTACGTTTAAATTAACTTTTAATGTTCAATTTAAAAGTAATCAACAAATCATAAATATGTCATTTAGCATCTGACAATAATTAATTAAAAATCAATTAAGTTATTAGTTAATGAGAATATTAATGAAATAAATATATTTACTAAAACAATTTAACCACGTGAAATTAAGTGAATTGAAGAAAATTTAACTCTTTCTTTCTTTTATTTCGAATGGCAAAAATACTTGAAGGGCAGTTAGAGAATGACCAGTACAAAATGCAACAATCTACGCCATGATTTTTCAGAAAGCTTTTACACTTTCTTTTTACTTTGGCTCATTTATGACCGATCATCCTATTATGTATTGATTTATATACGGTTTTTCCGAAATGTTTTAAACTTTTTTTTCTTCAGCTCATTTGTAACCGACTATCCTATTTTGTATTGATTTTTCAGTCATGAACTTATTAGTATGCATTTATTTTGTTGATTATCCCCCCCCCCCTCATATTGCTTAATTAAATTTAAAATGTTACATTTTTCTCATGGCGTATTCAACGAGAGTTTATATTAGTAAATTTTTAACCCTATATTTTATAATGTCATTATTTATTCTTTCTGAAACTTTCACACTTAGTTTGTCTTAATGCATAAATTTAGAGAAATGCTGAAAATATCGAATTGTAATTTATATCACATTTCGCAAGGCTAAGATCCACCTGGATAGTAACAATACTTTAAATAAACAATTATCATTACATTAGTTCATAACCCTGCGTTGTTCGGGATCCAAATTTTTTCATATGTACCCCCTCCGATTCTTTTTCTACAAATACTGTCATTGACTTTCCCAATATTCGTAAATATCCTTTGAAACTTTTCTTGCTAAATTACAACTTTCAAATCTGGCCTTTTCACTAAACTTATAACAGTATAGCTTGAATGAAAATGCGAAAAGTTTGGAAAAAAGAAGCAATTGTTTCAAAAGGATTAAACAATACAATTTTACAATATAAAATCATACTATACAAAATTTATCCCACATTACTGATTAAAAACATAAACTTCAAAATCTGTAGAACAAACAAAATGTCGTCAAAAATAAACAATGAAGAAAAAAACATCAGAACATAAAAAATGACAGATCTAATAAACTAAAACATGGAAACATAAAATTTATTCTCGCGCGACATTGTAAACAATTGAGATTATTTTTACCTGATCAAAAATACAAAAGAAAATTTTTGCACGAACAAAATTTTACCAAAAATATGCGTTGTACAATGAAACATCAAAAGATGAAAAAAAGAAAAAGAGAGAAAAATGAGAGAGCTATTATTTTCGGTAATTAATAAGTTAAAACACGGTAGAATAATACAGTAAACCATGTGTATAACGTTAATGTCTATAAAGATTAACCCGCATATAACGATATTTTCTTTGGTCCCGGCGAAATTCCTATCGACTAAATGTATTCTGAACCTCCGTACAACGATAATCACTTTTTAGATGCACCTGGCTAAGACGATAATTTTACCTCTATAGATACACTTAACACGTCCAATTTGTGTCGGACAAATCATTAGCTGCAAAATTCAGGAGAAATCGATTAGCAGCTGGAATTGCAGAGATAGTATCAGTTAGACATTGTACGTGCACCTACCGCAGACAAGGAGCGCTGCTAAAGTTCGACGCATCTGCGATTTGAGGGGAAAGTGCTAAGCAAAAGCGTCAGACAAGCCATTAGCTGGGGAGGTACATGTGTAGTGTTTAACTGTTATCACTACAGGTTCGGTTTATGTTCACACGATCGAGGCGTTTGCGGTACTAAAGGTGATCTAAACCACTACTCAACAGTCTGTCCAGTGACAAAATCCTTTCATTTCACGAACCCCAGTGCTGAAAACCTTTCGGCTTGGTGTGAAAATATTGTCCGAGACAGAAGGTCCCTGGCACGACTCAAGAGTATTATGAAGATCCTTTATGAACGAAGGCATGATACAAGGTGCGTTCGAAAAGTTCGGTGAATGGTCCCATAGTAGAATAACCGCTCTGGTTCGGATGCTGCCCTCACGCAGACGCATTGAAAGAGATGGCAACTAGTGCCCCCTAGCGTCCAAATCACGATAATTAAGCGGAAGTACGCGCTACGACCAATTTAACGAGTCAGTGTGAGAAGGCGCGTCACTGCGAAATGGAGCAACGCGTGAACATCAAGTTTTGCTTCAAATTAGGCAGAACGGCGACGGAGACACACGAAATGTTAGTGAAAGTGGACGCAGTTAGTAAAAAGTGTGTTTTTGAGTGGTTTAAACGCTTTAGAGACGGAAAGGAAGGTGTCAATGATGAGCCGCGTTCGGGTCGACCACCAACAAGCACAACTCCAGACAACATCGAACGAGTGCGACGGATGCTTGCTGATGATCGACGGCTCTCTTTGAGAATGATAGCAGAATAATTGAAGATAAGCCTAGACAGCGTGAGCAACATTATTCACGAACATTTGCAAAAGCGTAAGAAAAAGGTCTACGCTTTTCCGACATTACTCAGATCCAGCAACTGTGACAACGGTGCTTCGAGTGATACCGAAAGAAGAGTTTGCTGACGGTTTCCAGCAGCTGTACAACCGATGTCAAAAGTGTATTGTAGCTAATGGTGATTACGTTGAATGCCAGTAAAGGTATTTTGTTTGTATACATTGTTTCCTTTATTTTATGAGACCATTCACCGAACTTTTCGAACGCATCTTGTATCATTATGGGTTGAGAAAGACTTTTCTCGCTTCCACCAGCAATTAAGACTTTCATTGCAGACTGTTTCAGATTACTTTTTGTATTTATTATTAATGCCGCTTTTTTTTCCCCCTTTTCTTTTGTATTAAATCTTTACGCTGAGAGGATTTTGTATAAACGTAAACCTTATCTGGTCGGTTCCCTCCCCGTGGATTAATAATAACTTATCACTGCACATCAAGCAGCTTATCGCTTCTCCGGTATTTTGCCGTTAGCGATTTGTCCGACACACTTGCAGTGGATCTTAGAAAACAGGTACAATGCAATACCATTTTTTTCCTTGAAAAACGACACCACATGGCACATTATTTAGAATGTCGATAGCAGAAGAATTGGGGGAAAGGGATATAAACCAGACCCTGTTGGAACAGGGGGAACGGGGAGAGGAGGATGGGCTGTAATGTGCATAGATGTTCCTAGCCACTATTTTCAAGCGCTATCGAACTTGCTCATTCGCACTTAGAACATCTGAACTCCTTCGATGGACTCAAGCATATGTGTATGCAAGCATCATTTGCTTCAACAAGTAAGCAAACAAAATTAACAGATTATTTTCAATATGAAAAAAATTATGCTTACATCTCTCTTTTATGCATACGTTTGTAGTTATTAAAATGTTCTCTTTGAAGTTCTTAAAAGAGTGTATAAATAATTTAAAGTTTATAAGCTACAATTTTATATCAGCGGGTATTGTAAGATGAATCATTAAGCACAATTAAATTAATTATTATATTAGCAAATGCACAAGTACATAAATATTGGATGGATAATGTTCCACCTGTTTATAACGATAACCTGTCTGTAACAATATTTTTTCATGTTCCTACAATAACATTATAGACAAGTTTTACTGTATTTCGTCTCGCGCACCGCAGAAAAAAGGCATTTCCGAAAAATTTTTAAAAATGCCAAAAATCGGGAAACTCGCACAGCAGCTTCAAACTACTTCTATTAAAATAGGGAAATTAAGGACTTTACATTGGTATAAAAATGGCGGTTCTCCAATGAGAATATATGGTTAAAGTTCGAGAAAATAGGCAACCACTTATCATTAAATAAGCAAAAATCTTATTTGAATATTTCAAAACTTTTTTTACGGTATTAGCTCCCACTTGAGCTGATCCATCCATGTGCCAAATTTGGTCCCGGTATTTCAAACAGTCTGTGCGTGCACAGAGAAGAAAAATACGAACATACATACATAGAAAATTAGCTCATTTATATATACCTTAATATAAATAAAAGTCATTGTGGGTATGTATGTGGGTATGTTCCACATCTCTTCATAAACTAATGCAGCGATTTCAACCAAACTTTGCACAATTATTTAAGACAAGAGGAAGATTGTCACTTTTCGAAGCCCTAAAGTTAATTAAACAGTCAGTTAATTAGAAATTAATCATAACCAATTTTCCATATTAGCGTTGGAGCAAATTATCCCCGGTCTTCTTTCACTAAAATCAAACTCTAATCGATATGGAAATGCTGCTAAACAAATTACTGTTCAGTTAAAATGCAAAAATTAGCCATTCATATTTGCCCACTATTAATAACGTTTATATAAACTCATCTGTTATATAAAATTCAATACTAATACTCATTTATCAATAAATGAAAATCAATGTAAAACAGATTCTTTGACATTCCAATAAACCCATGATGGTACAATGATGAGAGATTTATGTTATAAAGATTATTTTATATTGAATACAATATAAATTTTTGAGCATTTTTTGAAACTTTCTTCAAGATCCAGTACTTTAAGCAGGAAACCATTCCCAACTGACAATTCCTGTCCTTTAGCAAAAGTTCCTCTCAATAGTTAAGAAATGTGTCTACTTCGAATGGCTATTGAGGAATTTTCCTAAAGTCCCGCTATGTACAATCTGAGAATGCAATTCAAAACTCCTGTCTCATCCAGGAAGTTTCAAAGAACGCCGTGTCCTTTAGAAACACTTTATTTTACTTTTAGTATTATGTGGCTAAAATTCTCTCTCTTTAAATATACGCACATGCAAAGAGATACCGATCTGCGGACTCCTTTGAACCTATGAGAATCCTGCTTCCTTTCGAGTAATCTCTTTTCACCATTAATATTTTCTTTGAAGAGGACGAATTGCGCAGTTCTCCTCAAGTAATAAGAGGAAAAACCATCGTTACATGATCTTTCATTGTTTTGCATTTTTGTAAGAACACACTATCTCTCTTTTCAATAACTAACATAGCGTTTCTGCATAATTTTCAGCATTTTCCCCCTTTGCTTTTATGGGGTATTATTTCCTACATATGCACCTATTTTCAGCGCTGAAGTAATTAATAAATTTAAAAGTATGATAGAATTTGTAAAGTGACAGTATAAAAGCATACAGTATTTGGCGATCATTTCAATTTAGATTCCCATCGAAAGACCATTAATGATACTCAACACAAAATTTGATTTCATGGTAATAGTTTAACACTAATTTATTGTACTTAGAAACATATGTAAGCTTCTCCGAAATGCATTTTGCTCTCCAATTGACTGCAAGGGAAACTCCAACTATTTCTGTTTCGGTTCTGAAAAGCTTAGAAATTCAGGGCTTGGAACCATAACCGTATCAGGAAATTTTACATTTTTTATGAATAACTATCTCAATACGGATGACATATTTTTAATAGCTACTTATACAAGCTCGTGAACGAGCCGTGGTACTTTTGCAACTCAGCGACTATTTAATCCATGCTTTCGTGATATATTTAAAAACAATATTGAAAATCTATATATATAATCCTTTTACGCCACGACAAAAAAAGGGTCGAATTTCTTAATCGTTTTTGGAAACAGATCTCAAGTTTGGTTTATTTTCATCGGTGGAAAGTTCGAGAAAACGATTTTTTTTAGTTAAATAGTTTGAGCAAAATAAGTTTAAGTCCTGCAGTTTCGATTAGGCAAATGAATGAATGTCTCCTTATTATGTTCTTTTCAGTTAAAAGGTTGAGGAATGGGTTATTTCATCTTTCGATTACTCACATTTTCTGAGTTTTAAAAAATGTAATTACCCAGAGAAAACTGTTGTATGTTTCTTCACTAAATTGTAAACGGAGTGAGTCTGTATAAGGGAAAGGAGGGTAAGAGTATGCACCTAGTGGAATTTTCGTTATAAAAATGAGAATTGAAAAGTTAGAGCTTCGAAAATACACTGAATCATAGTTTATTAACTTAGAAAGAAAGGTACAAAAAATGAAAATTTTAGCTTTAAAAAAATATGTATTGCGAAACGCAAGGAAAAAAAATGTCAAATGCGTATTCTTACCCGATGTGGCGGGTAAGAGTACGCAGGACGTGAGGCCAAGAGCCCTCGGGCCGAAAAAGTCGAACTTTCTTAGATCATTTTGCTGTAGTGCAGAAAAGTTGCGAACTCTTATCATTAAAAAGTGTGTAAAATCTTATAACTCCGAATTGATATCTTCTGTCGCCTCAATGGGCAGAAAATTGTGAAAATTGGACTAAAAATGGTTAAAATTCAAAAATTAATAAAAAATCTCAGATTTCGTTGATCGGTTTGCGGTAGCGCTTAAAAGTTACTGTTTATTAACAACAACACCATTACAAAATTTTAGACTTATAGGTTTATATCTTCTGCCGCCTCAACGGCGTTGAATATTGTAAATTAAAGGCACATTTTTAAATACACGTTTTACTTATATCATTATAACGCGAATAGAAACTTGATTAAACCTTTGAAACATACAAAATTACAAGCGCACTATTTTTCGTAATGAAAAAAACCTAAAAAATAGTCTAATTCAAATATTCTTATTTCCGAAATTAAGAAATCATAATTTTCACTGTTTAAAAATAGTAAAAATTATAAAATTTAAACCCATAATTCATAAAATTTTGTTTCTAATCTCATTTTTTTATAATAATAATAATAATGATAAAATAAAATGCAAAGTTTTGTTGGGATGGCTGCTTCAAATTACAGAGCGGATAAGAGTACGCATATCTGGTCTGTGCGTACCCTCAGCCGCCGATGTATTGCTTCTCTAAATCGTCCATAGATGACCGTAACATTCACTAAAGTTAAATTCTAATGTGGCCTCGTTGTTCGTAAGAGAACAAACCTCATAATGATATTTACTTTGAAAGCAAGCATTAGTCCTTTATTTGCAAAAAAATTAAGATTTCTTCACAGAAAAATTACATGCTAACATAACGAAATCGTATCTTAAACGATAAATAAAAGACAGCAAGGATGAAAATAATAATGGCGGTCTCCTGAGAGAGCTGAAAACACATGTACTGATATCATCACACTCGCTTCTGCTTGCACTGTTGTCAACAGGGGATAAAAACCCTGCGTACTCTTACCTTCACTTCTCTTACATTTGGGGAAGCTTCCTGAGCAACATTTCCTGTAAAAGAGTGCATGTTTAAGATTTTTGTGGAAAAGTAAAATTTTGGAAAAAGCTATCTTATAAATTTTAAATGTTAAAAGTAAATAATTATTGTGGGTTTTAATTTTGAATAGTGAATATGAATATCTTTCAAGCCATTTTTTTACCTTAAACTGTTCTCTTTTAACTAAAAGGTTGTAAAATGGGTTACTCAAATATTATGTGGAATTTCGTGTGTGTTGCTTTTCTCGGCAACATTTCATTGAAAATAGGGCATGTTTAATGTTTAGGTGGAATGAAGATAGGATAAGTAAAACTGTTTAAGATATAGTCAATTGTGTTTGCCAAGAAGTTTTAAATGACTGATTTCTGATTGATGTAAATTTTGATTTTTAAACATCTTAGAATTATATATATATCAGCATTAAAATTCCTTTCTAATATTTACTTATATATGTTTGTTTACCAGAAGATTTTAATTTTAAAAATTGATGATTTATTTTTTAGTAATTGATAAAAAAAATTATTTTAGGATTTTATGCAATTTCAGGTCATTTAAAGTTACTTACACTAATTCATGTATTTATAATTTCCTATTACTAACAGAAATGCATAACTACATGGAGAACGAGCGAAGAGAGCTGGGTTCACATAGTGATCTCAAAAGAAACACAACGCAATTCTTGGGGGTTGGGGAGCGGAGAGAGCAGGAAGTGTAACCCTCCAGTTTAATATAGAATTCATACTGCATATTTCGGGAGGCAAATGGTCCTGACATCACAGTAAAGCCTAATACAACGTGAATTTATATGTTAAATTGTAGGCGGAGTTTCACTCGTCATGCAATGTGACGTTATGTGATGTTGACTCCAGTGGCGACTTGTCAGCTCAGAAACAGGCAGTGCCGCAAAAGTTTTATAGACCTAAGTTGTAGGAAATTTTGTGCTGATTGTTTTGGTATATAATGATGATATACTAAAAATTGATACTTTTTGAGTTATAAGCAAAAAACTGGAGAAAATTTTTTTTTCGCTATAACTAAAATTCCAACAAAAATTATTGGTGGCAAACCTCAGAATCGTAATCAGCCCCCGAAAAAACATAAAGAAGCAAAACATTACAACTCCTCCAGAATTGGATTTAAAAAAAAAAATAAACGTCCGAACTACTCAGGAAAAGCGAAAAAGAACCAAATGAGGAAGTCGCGCCAAATGAGAGCTCAAAAAAATGCAGCTCAGATGAATGCAATTTCAAACGGAGAAAGGGTTGCTTTTCTCCCTCTTCGCGATGATCTTTGCGTTAATATCGGATCCGTAGGAGGGGTAAAACTTGACGCAGCTCTGGTTGTCTCTCTCTTAATTCTTGATTGATTTTTCTGTCTTCTTTTTGCATTTTTTATTACTTTTTTGCCATTTTCGTTGATCACTGAATCCTCAAAGTGGAAAAATAAGCCAATTAGAATAAAAAAGAAAATGCAATCTTTTAAAATAATTTCCGGGGGGACTGCAACTCTGCAGCCCTTATGTACGAGGCGCCACTGGTTGACCCCTTAGTTGTTCACATGGAACCCTATAAAATAGCTTCATAAGTTGAGTTGTGTGTTATATTCAGACACGTCTTCGGCGTTCCCATAGTAAGAAGTTTAAATTAAGTTATCAATAAATTATTTAAAGCGAACCAATGTAAAATTATGAGTACTCTGGATTGCCTAGCTTGTGTTAGCAAGAACAGCTTAAACGTGAGAAAATTGAATATATTGTGAATATACATTCGGATGAAAAATACATAGAAAATACATAATGCCATTGGATTAGATTGCTTTTGTTACGCATGCCTTTTCAATAAAATCACAACACCTAGGTTTATGTGGAGTTTACGGTACGCACTTACTTCGTTCCTCTTAGGATCGCCAACTCTTTGCCGCAAAGAACGGCGATGAGAGAACATTTGTTTTGGATGCGTCTAGATGTTTTTAACGAGTGACAAGCGCGCATGCGTACAAATTGATCTTCTCACAGGTGTTTTGCTTATCATGCTGTATTGCCCCACGTTTCGATTGGACTGTTTTGTTCAATTCTTCGATGCGATTGGTCGATAAATTCGAATTTGAATAAAACTTTGTTTGGAATTCTTCGGATGGAATATCCGTTCAATACCATGTATGTTATTCTATGTGTTTCGTTTCGGAATTAATAAGCGAAGCTACGAGTATTCCGCTATGCTGAAAGCGAAGCCGATGATATTTTTAAGTTAAAAAAAATGCCCGTTACACACTTAATATGCCTCAGGCATTGCGTGTTCAATCTCTCGTTTTCAGGTGACGCATGCGCAAAAGAGCAATAAAAATCGCACTACTCATCCAAAACAGTATCTGGCGACGGTAAATGAAATTGCGCCAAGAAAAATTGGCAAGAAACAGGTGTATACCGTAAACTCCACATTTACCACATCCTATGCACTCACGAAAACTTAAATCATTTTACAATATGATCAAGATTGAAATAATTTCATTTTCCTTCTTGTTGTGATAGAGGATCAAAAGACTTTTAAAAAATAATTTTAGTTTTATATCGGATTATTACTCCAGAACTGGTTTCAAATTCATTCTTAAAATTAGTTAACGCTTATTTTCCAAAAGTGTTTTCTTTCAACTGTTTGAGGATTGAAACAAAATCTTCTTAGTTTTTAGTTTAAAAATCAAAAAAATTAATGGATTGAGAAATAAACTACTTGAAAAGATGAGGCCTTTTAAGTAATTTTAGAATTTTTAAAGCAGAAAATTTGCCGTTGGCGAATTTAAACTTTTAAGAAAATAGAGAATATGTCTATCAAGATTGTGATGCAAGGAGAAATACATTTTCTCCCACAATAATAGAAAATTTGTAAAGAGCAGAGATTCTTGCAAAATAAGTATTAAAAGCAAGTTAAACATTTCAATAAGCCGATATCAATTTATGAAAATTTTGAAGTTGAAATAAAATCGTAGTTTTGTCAGCCTATTTCTTTCTAAAATGGATCACGAAGTGTGGAAATTCGAGAAATCTTTGGTATTTTCTTCTATTTCGAAGACTTTTCGAAAATCTCATTAAGAAAGAAAATTTTTCTGCCCGTCAAGATGCTGTCTAAGAAATCTTTCATCAAGAAAAAATTCTTAATGGCATTTTAACTACCTTCAAGCACTTTTTCGATATCTAAAATCTTTGCGTCTAGCCTATCGTTAGAAGTTAATCATGAACTTACCCTGAAGCTCAAAATACAATGAGAACTTTTATGACCATGTGATCTAATAAGAATAATAGCGAAGATTCTAATCATCCATGCAATAAAGATTACTCAAGTTTTCACTATTTCCCATTTAAATTTATAACAACAGATAGTATTAAATATTTAACAGCGTTCTTTCCAACGATACTTTTTGGATTGATAATTTTCTAAGAGGAGCAATTTAAACATGCCAGGCCAAGTTAAAAGGTTTTATGTTCGAAACGTCAGCATGTAGAATTTTGCAGAAACGCTTCTTAAGTGGTCATCAACATCAAAATTGTCATCTGTGCAATTAAAGTTCTCTTCAAAATCTCTCTCTGTTTTATAAATAATTTTGTGCCTTCATTCTAAATTAATTCTTTTCTTTGTTCAAAATCACCACTCTCAATCATTAAACTAATTAAGAATCTTATAGAGCAGTATGGATGAAAATGATTCAAATAAAAAATATTAAATGTTTTGAAAGTCTATTAACTTTCATGATGTTAAATTTAGTTTAACGTTAATAGAGAGGGCCCTTAAAAATTTTCACATTTGGTGAATATAAATTATTCAAATGTAAAAATTTAGATGATTCGGATATCTTCATCTACGAATAATTTATCCCAAATCCTGACAGAAGCAGAATGTGATATAGATTTTCTAGAAAATTTATTGGCATTGGGGTTTTCTTACCCTTTATGTGAAATTTTTCCGACAGGAATATCCTCATTTGAACGAACAATTTATTAAAGTATGCATTTCTAAAAAAATTCTGATTACGTTGTGGACTAAATCAAATTATACATTAACTTAACATGCATTTACTTTTATTTCATTGCGTTATTTCGTATCCTAAGATTTACGACGTTTGAGCAACTCTCTAAGTTTGAGATTAGAAAATTGCATAGAGTTCCTTTCTGGAGAGCTTTATGAGAAGATACTAACTACATTGATGAAATGTCTTGAAATTATTCAATTAAATTTCTCTATCCAAAAGTTATTTTTATTCTTCAAAGTCTAAATCTAATTTTCAAAAAACAATATATATGTAATCTTATTATATCATTTATTTTAAACGCAAAAGAAAGTAAATAATTCGATCGGACAACTTTCTGAATTGCGCTATAAATCAAAGCATATGTTCATTCAAATTTCATGTTTACTCCTCTTCATTGGAATTCATTTTCGTGATTCGAAGCTGAGAGATTTGAAGTCCTAATTATTCACATAAGTTTCCGATGATACACATAGCATTTCTGCTTTAGCAAACTTGTAATGAAATCATCTCAGATCAAGATAAAAACACAAGACAAGACTCCAAAATGTATTAGAGCTCATTTTTATTTGACAGTCGCAATTTTAAAAATTGGGTTATTCTCTGCAAATTCTGTTGATTGACAAGTGTAAGATTCTGCTCTACAAACGTACTATAAATTTCATATATGGCATAATTTGCAGCAGTAATGTTCTCGATGAATAAACAGCTGTATATTTTGAAAAAGAAGTTTTCTTTTTCACTCTTAAACATAAAATTATATTTTTCACAGAAAAACTTTCAAACATTTCAGACATAATTTATACTAATTGAACTCAAAGTAATCTAATATTTTGGATTCCAACACATTCAATGCAGGTGATTCACTATAATAAGTTTTCTAAAGAATTTATTTTTTTTATGAGATATTGTTGATATTTTTTGAACTTATAAAATAGCTTTGTTTTATTTTTCATAATATGCACGAAGTGGGGTTATTTTTTAGTTACTACTAATATATCGATAAAAACAAAATACTTATTTGATCAATTAACTGCTAAATTAAATCGATAAATGCATTTCATTGATACTAAAATTAATATGTACGCGAACCTGGAGAACATTAAATTCAGCGATAGAGTGTGAATGTCTTCTTCTTGACCCACGGCGGCCGGCCTACCCGTCAGGGTGTAAGACACCACAAGGGCCGCCGGGGAAAGAGATCTAACCACAGCCCCGGAAGGAACAAAAGAGCCCAACCCCCCGAAACAGCATCTATTTTTCCAACAGAAAATGATACATAATCACCAGGACGGCGAAAAATTTCCACAGAATAGGAATACATTATGATAGTACAAGCAGAATATACAGAGAAAACATATTTACAAAACTCCCACCTGGGACAAGAGCAAAATAAAATTCACAGTGTGAATGTCTAGATAAACGGCCAAGATTAGTTGCTGTCTAAGGCATAATATTCGACGAGGTATAATAACGTATTTTAAAAGTTAAATAACACTAGCCGCTCTCGCCGCCCTCTGGGCCGGTTCGAGCCCAGCACACACATCGCTCAGCACTGTCCCTGCCACCTCGCAGCTTCGAGGCTCTCAGCCACTACTTTTTTCAGTTTTAAATACTGCATGATGATTAGTGAAACAGACCATAAAACCATATTAGATTTCATATTCTTTGTAGCCAACCGATTCCTTTAAAATTGTAAAATCTCTCAATAAATCCCATCTAGTTGTAACGTATTATATAACTTTCTCGAGAATTTCGGCACAAAAGTCTTCAGATCCATAAATAAACAGTTTCGTTCATCTACAATAGGTATTTTACAGTATTTTTGATACGCCATTTTAATGGAACTGTTGGGACCTTATAAATTTAAAATAATATGGTAAAACCTTCAGACAGTTCGCCAGCCCCAACCACTCGAAGGATTTCGATAATTTTTATTTCATATGAAAGATTGCGACATCTAAGTGTGTCATGAAGGGTCGTCTGTCCCCTAAGCCCCCATTTTCGAACGAAATAAACATTTCTCTACTATACATTCTCTATATGTTTTTTAGATTTCTTTCGAAAATGGGGGTGGTAGGGGCAGGCGACCCTAGATGACATATCTAGAAGTCATAAGCTTTGATATGGAATAAAAATTATCGAAATACATCGGGTGGTTGTGGGTGCCTAACTTTCTAAAGGTTAGTCCCAAAAGTGATTGTATGGTGTAGAAATATTTTTTCGATTTCGTTCAAAAATGGGTGGTGGTGGTGGGCAGACGATCATTGATGGCATATCTAGAAGTCATAATCTTTCATATGAAATAAAAATTATCGAAATCCGTCCAATGGTTGAGGCTGGCGAACTGTCTGAACGTTTTACCATATTATTTTAAATATATAGATAAGGTGATTTCTTTCGTCATTTTAAAGTTCTTAATATTAAAAGTTTATTAATTATCTCTTAAATGAATTTTGACGATGAGTTTATGGAAAGCCGACCTCAATTTGTTTAGAGCTACACTGTAAAAAAAATCCCGTAAAATTTACGGTTTTAAACTGGCAGCTGGGTTGGTTGTGCAAAACCGTAAAAGTTACGAAGTAAATCCGTAGTCACAACGGTTTTTTACCATACAGGAACAAGTTTTTCCCGTAAAAGTTACGAAGTAAATCCGTAGTCACAAAGGTTTTTTACCGTATGAAATCAAGTTTTCTCCGTAAAAATTAAGTCATCGAAGTAAGTGACGTCATCGACTGGGTTGAGTTGTTTTTCTCCTTCTGTTCGAGTTGAGTTGAAATGTGCTGATGTATATTATCAATTAGGAATATTTTTTAATCAAGGCTTAATTATTAATTTCAATTAGTTTAATTAATATAATTTTTAATTGAACTTACTTAGACGATTTCAATGCAAGATGGTGACAAAACTTCTAACACCTCCCAGCCGGAGATCGAAACCGCGTTCATAGAAATAAAATGCAGTCGCTCTAACCACTAGACCACCGGAGACTTCATAAAGTGAAGTAAAAATAATCTATTTGAGTTGTAAAGTCACTATAGCTCTAGTGGCGCCAGTTAGTGGTGTAAATATCAACTATTGCCAGAACACGTGTTTTAAGGTTAGCTTTCATGAGTGACAACAGGTTACTGCAACATGTGTAAACAATAGCGGGAATGGAACCCTATTAAAAACATGAAATGAATGCAATAAAATTACATTTAAGAAAAGGGAAAGTTATCGTACGGAAAACAATACCGTATGACGAAAAATGGAATTTAAACTGACGGTTTTAAACCGTTTATGGCTGGAGCGGAAAACGGTGAAAAACCGTCTTATCAACAAAACAGCTTTAAACCGTCAAATATACGGAAAAAGTCTGGGAAAAAAACGGATATTTTTTACAGTGTAGACGCATTTTGACATTGAGCTTCATCATCATGTCCAAAACAGTAACAGCTAAAAATTTGGTTTATTGTGCTGATGATAAGTTCCAAATTAGAGTGATGCAGATTGGACTATCCATTGCAATAATAAACTTCAAAACGATATGATCTCAAAACTTAAAACTTCTGTTTGTTGAATTTCTGAAGTGGGCTATCTATAAATGCATGGATTATTTTAGTTAGATCAACATATTTTGGAATAGGCGGACAGTATGAAAGCGATACAACTCGTTTTGTAGTATTTAATTCTAAATTATCAATGGTGAAAGTGAACATTCATTTTTTATTACTTTTGATTTGGTGCTTGTTTCATTTGCGTATTGTTTTGAATAACTCCGAGGATTTAGAGAATTTTTTTGCGTTATAATGTTGTTCTTTTGTGATATTACGATTTTTGAGTTGATATTTATTCACTCAACGACGGTTGCTTTCTTACGTTAATTTAAGGAAACCTGTTTAATTTTCTTAACGTAAATCATTCGTACGTATTCTAAAAGAAAAGGGATCTATTCTAATCTTTTTCTTAGAAACAGAACTGCAAATAATGTAAAATTAATAAAAGTTTTCACTGTAAAAGTAATTAAGTGTCTTTGTTCTTGGATACAGGAATAAAAATATTGCAATTTCTGAATTCTTGTACTTCGAATGTGCAGTTTTTATACACAGTTAAAGAACTTAAATGAAAGGTCTTGATTGATTGACTGATTTGAGGGGTTTTTTTGGGGATTTTTAGCTGCAAAGGCTATCATTCCCGTATTCACAAAAGGTTCAAATTAAAAAATGTCAAGTTCTGGAGGAAAATATGAAGGTTCTGTTTATTTTCAAGGACTTTGCTTAAGAGTTTCTTAAATCTATAGGTTGTTGAAGAAACAAGTCCAAGTTTGTTCCAGAGATGACCGCGAATGGTTGAATACCTAGAGCAGTGAAGTAAAACATGATCCAGATTGTTCATAACATTGCATTGCCGGAAAGATTAAATTTATTCAAAAAGGTCTGGTGTTATTAATGTTTTGCTAAAGATTCTGGCACAAATTATGTATTCTCTTCTGTTCTTTGTCCATTTGAAGATGGATCTAATGTCTGGGATTTCTCCAAGTTCTTCATAAAATTTACTATCTCTGTAATTTCCTGAAGTTCTTTTTTTAGAGTTGTGCTTCATATGGAATATCCTCTGATGCAATCCAGTTAATGTATGGGCTATGTTCAGTAAGTAATTTTGCGATAAAATCCGCCTTTTCATTCGATAATGAAAGGTCTTAATCAACTTGATTCTAATTGAGAAAACAAATCTTGAATTATTTAGTGTTTGCTACAGATAAATTTCAGTTAATCTCAGCTTGAAACTGACATTTCATATAAGGAAAGAAACTTCTTCATATTGAATGAAACTGTTTATTGATTGAATATACCGTAATAGAACTTTTGTTGACTGGTATCCATTGAGATATCTCTGTACCTCTTTCTTACATGAAGCGATGAAATGCTATTACTGCATGTAAGCCAGAAATAGGGAAAGCTACACCACAGCCGTGAAAGAAAAAAATACAAATCAAAAGACTCCCCATTCAATTACGTCTTATCTTTTCCCTCATCTTTCGTCATCTCCATTCAGTTTCTTTTATGAACCTGCAAATACTATATTCTCCCAGAAGACACGTACCGGGATTGTAATATTTGGTTAACCAAGATCAATAAACACAGAATTTTGAAAACTTATTTGACCTTATTTCGAGGATATCGATTGCGATCGATACATATTTACCTTCACTCTTAGTAGGTGAAATCCATTTAACTATTAAAAGCAAACTTTTCTGAGAAAAGACATACATGTTGCTTTTTACGGAGCAAAAGATATGTTAAAACATTTGACTAATGTTTTCTTATTTGAAAAGAAGTAGAGTTTTATGAAAAAATGTGTGCAAATGGCATTTAATTTACCTATAAAATTTCAAGAACCTTTGGCAGTGCATATATATGAACCTAGGACCTTTGGGTCCGGAAGGGTCCAACTAGTAGTGGGACTGAAGGTAGTACGGGTCACCACTTAGGCAATACGTAGATTTTTTGGCATTACTGTGGCAGCGCGTAGTTTAGAACCTGGGACCTTTGTGGTGCCGAGTCTCGAATCTTAACCACTAGACAAAAGGAATCCCTCCTGTCCGGAGGTGGATACTGACTTATATACATCAGAGGAAGATTGTGCAGCATGGTGCATTACAAAACTTTTATTTCGAAATCAAGAAGCAAAAAGACCGTGTTAGTCATTTATATTAATTATTAATCACAAATAGTTCCGTAGTACTTTTTAAGCTTTATTTTTAGCAAGAACTGTGCAATTTGAAAATATTCATTTTTAGAACAGTAACATAATCTGTTTTATCCAGAAAGAAAAAAAATCGAATATTAACAGACGTTTTCAGGCGTAAGAAGAAACATGGTTTTGTGACAAATGTGTGCAAATCACATTTAATTTTCCTACTAAATTTTGTTTCGACATGAGTAGGAAAACAATGTCTATATAATCTATTTTTAATAAGCAGAAAATTTTCTTCTGAAGACTCAAATGAGATATTCATTTTTATTTATTATAAACAAGTAATATAAAAAATTTTTAAAGTCAATTCCTACTTAGGTCAACAAAGAAAAATTTTATTTTAGAATTTTTTTTTCTCCCATATAAAACTAAAATTAATTAATTAAATTTAATTAATGAATTAATAATTGAAAAAACTGTATTAACATCAAGCGTCATCCACTACAAGTTTTAAAAAATGTATTTGAACTTCAGTGGATGAATAAAAAGTATTTTATTGACGATTGAAAATTTTAACAAGATATATAAATAAATATATATAGGGAGACTGTGAACTAATAGTAGGAATCGAAAAAAATGCATAAATATAACATTTTTGGGTATATTTGTTGTGCTACGTATCAAAGAAAAAGGATAATTATCATGAGGAAAAAAGGGAAGAGTATCGTGAGTACGATTTTAAAAAATATTGAAAAAATAGGAGATTAAATATGTTATATCAATTATTATTTTTAATGATTTAATTTTTAGCTCATAATTTTCTGAGAACGGTTTGCTTGCGTTTCTTGATAAAAACTTAGACTCTCATCATTAACCCTTACAAAAATCAAAAGTTACTAAATAGTGAAGTAGGCTTTTTGCTACTTTTTTTTATCCAAGATGGGATATAATTTCATTGTTATTTAAAAAGACAATCAGATATATTTCTGTAGCAAAGTTTTTTACTTCATATCCGATTAAAAGATACATTTTCTATCACTAATATGGTATTTTTATCATGACTTTCGGCGTGTATTTAATTTTCTTTCGAGGGTACGTGATCTGATAACTAATAATGAAGAAAAATTTATGATGAAGTAAATATAGAGCGTGCCAAGGTTCTTTTATTTACTCCAGTAATAAAGGGACTAGTTAAAAAAGTTTTAATGTATATCATTTATAAAGTTCATGTCTATAATACTCTTGTGTGAGGGGAGAAAAATAAATCGTTCCTGGTATGAGAGTAATCAGCTGAAAATACAAGCATAACAAGTTGATATTATGGATAAATCAACCAAATAATATGATATTAAATACATTAACTCTTTGAACCCGGCTAGAGTGAGAATTCAAGTGCCTCAAAAACTGGAGTAAATTTTCATTCATGAAATCAGAATGAAATCCTCTTTCTTTACAGAAATTCCAGACTGACGACACCCTCGGTTGCGCGATCAATTGTCAACAATGAAAGGAACTAATTTTCTCCCGTAAAATTCACCCAGGCGCCGCCCGAAACCGCCTGAGTCCGGCCTGTGTCGAATGAGGCGGTTTTGGGCGAGTTAGGGCTCATAGGGTTAAGAAAGATCCTTATGTAGTTTAGGCTTATAAATTATGGAACCAAACATTAAAATTATTTTTCCTTCAACATTTATTTCTAAAATAAGCCAAAAATCTTATTTAAGTTTTGTAATTTTATGTTTACTTCTCAAAATGGTGTAGAATGGCAGTACACGTCATTGTATATTTTTCAAAGAGATTTTAGTATATAATTATGTAAATATAAATTTTATAATAATAGGTGTATAAAGTAAATAATTAATCAGAAAATAATTTGCTAATTTTCTTATCATTTTACATCTCATCAGAAAAAAAGTTATTTGGTTTGAAGGAAGGAATTTATAATTATAAATACACCAGAGTAAAATACGTGGTGATAATACGATTACTAGATTCAAAGCGTAGATTGTATGTGTCTTATCATTTTTAAATCCTTTACTGAAAATAGATTCATCACGTGAAATCGTTTCATTTATATACAATTTTCAGAGCATTCAAACCATAAAAGTGATGCCCGAAATCTGTTCATCATGGAATTATAGCATTTTTACACTTATAATCTAAAATTAATTCATTCATTCACGTTATCATTCGATACAAACAGATCGGTAATCCATTAGCGCCTCATGTGTTCTAAGGGCTCTTAGTCTCACTCATTCAATACGACAACAAAGACCCACAACAAAATGGGGTCATCTAATTAGACGGTACAGGAAACTACGATGTTAAGGAGTTAGAGAAAATAAAAACATAAGAAAGGCGCAGTTCGGGTGCGCGGAGTAGATTTTTCGTGAGAACGTCGGGATAAAGTCATAAAACAAGTATTTCGTATTAATATGTAATTTAATTATCATCACGAGCTACCACAGATCCTTGCTACATGCGATAAACTTGTGATTTATCTATTCAGTGACCATTATACTACTCTGTGGAAATATTGCATTAAAGAGATTGATAATTAATTAATACGAAACAGTTGCCTTATGATTTTATCCCGCCGTTTCCACGAAAACTCTACGGTGCGGACCCGAACTTCGCCTTTCTTATGTTTTATTTAGAGTAGCTTCTGATGGCGCCATCTGTTGGCAGTATATAGAGCTACACTTAGCGTATGCGAAGTAAAACATTTACTACAAATGCTCATATTTCCCGTAATATTAAAATTTCTGAATTCAAATTTTAAAATGTTTCGTTTACATTTCTTTTATGTGTTGTCAAGTATTCTGCAAGTTTCGTACAATTCGAAAGAAACCATGTTATAACAAAAAAAACATGCGGAGTTTGAAATTTTCAATTTAATACCGAATTTTACTTATATTCTGATAAATATTTTTATTGTCTCACTTTGGGTCCTAGTAATACTCCTCAAGCTCTTTAAAATGACACTAGAATCAACCTCCTAGCTAAACGTATTTCCACGCTACACTTATTTATATCCTTACAAAAAGCTAATTCATAACAATCACGCGCATGCGCCTACGCTGGTACGATGTCGTCACAGGCAAAACAAATACTATGCGACAAACTCTTGCATATATTATCTATCTATTGTGGGGTCAACCATTCTTTTCGCATCATTAGTCTCGTAGTTATTAGCGATTCAAATCTGACGGTATTTTGTCACACAAGAGAGTTCGACCGACTATCACTTTAACGTGTGGAAAGACGTTTTCACGTCAAAAAATTATAATCCATAACGCTTTCAATAAACCTCATTTACCAAGGAAGGAAAATAATGCTCATGGTCTTACAAAAAAAAAATTATATTTTCCTTCTTTCTTTTGAATCAGATTATTTCTTTATACAATTACACTTTTTTTACCATGCCTCAGGCCAACGTACAACCCTTGACCTACATTGAGTTATGCTCAAGAAGAAAGACCTTTGTTAACATTTCTTGGAGGTATCCACCAGCTCATTCATGGTATCGTAGGCCCGGGTGCTACTATACATTTTAAGGGGGATAGAAAAGACCAAACAGCTTTGGCTCGCTTGTCATCCAGTCATTTAAAAACCCTCAGATTCTCTCGTGGCGATAAGAAGTTCAATATCTGCACAAAGTGCAACATGATTGAGGCCACTCCGCAACATCTACTTGACTGTGTTGCCTTGGTGTATGATGACCTGCTTAAGCGACCGGATTTCGTGTTGGAGGTGATGAAGGCGGACGACCTCATGAATCTGATCCTATTCAGATAAGAAGGCTTAGAAAGAGACGCTTTTTTTCTTTCATTCAGTTTTATGTTCTTCATGAAACATAATTTAAAGTTGTTCTAACATAAAGGCAAGTTCTTAAGAAGTATAAATCAATATGTAAAATTTATTTTATTTTCAGTTAACGAAATCTGGTCGAAGTACTGTTTATTTGACGAATGTGACTCTGGAGACAGAAGGTCGCTTCACATGCCAAGTTTCTGCAGATGAACCTTTCTTCGGATGTGTTCAAGTGCACAGGAACATATCTGTTTATGGTAAGTTGCAGATCGCCTTCAATAATTTTCAGCATGTTTATCTTCATTATTATACTGAGTTCTAATATTATTCAGATGCTAACATATCGATAAGCTTTCCCTATATAACGTTAACTTCCACTTAAATCCCCCACTTACTACCGAGAAGTCCCCTCCCGGAGGAAAGGCCAGAAATAATGTTCGTCACAGGCCACGGCCCATTTCCGACATATCTTAAAAGATTCAACATCAGAAGCAGCGATTCCTGTGGCTGCGGAAACCTGAGAAACCCCTTACACTATGCTACAAGTTGCCTGTTTACAACATCATACCACCTAACAAAACTGTCAGCTGGCCAGAACCAAAAGAGTCATGAACAACAACAACAATTCTATTGCGAAAATCAGAAAACTCATCCACTTTATCGCGGAAAACGAAACACTCTTATTTCCAAAAGATAGCGACAACAACTAGCCACAGACCCGACTAACCCTATGTACTCATATTCTCTCTTCTTCCATACAAAGGGCACGACCCTCTCAAATTCAACAACACAACGACCTGCAAGACTGAACTTTATATTATATTCTTTTGTTTTAAATGTCCTGTTTTTTTTGTATCTTTTTATAGAAGTTGTTTTTTTTTTGCTCTGGCTTTTTCAATAAAGTCTCACGCATAGCCAACCAACCGACCGACAGGGAGCCGACCTGGCTCCGAGTTCGGGGGTATGCTGTGGTGTTAAGTAGTTCACGGATGAGAAGGGGATGGACTGAATGTATGGCGATCAGTATCACCAGCCACCCTGGTATCAAGCCGTCATCGATTTTCTCATGCAGCAGGCATATGGAAATTAGACCACAACTCGTTCTACAATCAACACTATATATATATTATTTTGTTCTTGTTAGATGAATATCATGCAGCTTCATGTAGTTATTTTGTTTGTGTTTTTAATGTGTTCGTCCAAATGTTTGTTAATAAACGTTATTCGTTAGATAGCTTTGTGTGTTTAGTTTACCACTGAAGCTACAAGTTTGCCGGTTTTCGCTTCTCCTAGCAGGATAATAAAGGTGAGGCTGTTGTGTTGGCCTTGCTTCCGGACGTACGGGACGTACAGATATTGGGGAGGGGTTTGACCGGTGATGGCCATTATGTATTGACCTTATTCCTATCTGCGACTACCTTGCCATCCAGTGTACCCAGATGCTACGGCAAGGAGTGGGTTAGTTTTGTGTTTACCAACGACAAATATTTACAACATGTTGATTAAGCAATTGTTAATAATTAAAGTTTTTGTCTCCTCTTTTCATGGAGTAATATATTAAGGTGATCCGGAACCCTTATAACGACAACGATAAATTGGCCATTTCGATGTACCTTTTCTTAAAATCTATTATCAATGAATGTTTGAAATTTTTTATACAAATAAAGTACATCATTCTCATTATAGTAAAATGCGCATTTTTTTTACAAATTTTTTTTTAGTCAAAATAGGGTAAAATTTTACTATGTTTAATTAAATATTTTGTAAATTTATAAAAAATTAAAATTAACCTAAAGCTCATTTCAGTATAATTAGAAAGGTGTATGTATTTTATTTGTATAAAAAATTTCAAACACTGATCTATAACAGATTTTCAGAAAAGGTACATCGAAATGACCGATTCAACATTATCGGTTTTTATACAAAACATTTGTAAAAAAATTAATTTTGGAGTATTTTTTTTAAAATCATTTTAGTCTAATGAGAAGGATGTATTTTACATGTATAAAAAATTTCAAACATGCATCCATAACAGATTTTGTGAAAAGGTTCATCGAAATGGTCAAATTAACATTGTTAGCATAAGGGTTCCGACTCCTCTTAAGTCTGAAAAATAAAGTGCTTTGCTATGGTGTTCGACCACAAACAGTTACTCTCTTTCCCATAATAATAGTAGAAGTTGATGAATTTAATTTGTCCCTTAATAATAGTAGCAAAAGAAAATAAATATAGAACGCAACATTTATTATCAAAAAAACTAGATTAAATTAAACAATAAATTAAAAATATTACTCCCAATTTTTATTTTGAGTGTTCAGATAGTTTCTGGATTTTTCAATAATTTCTTTACTGCATTTTAAACTTGTAGGTAGGAACCCTTGGCTGCGAAGCTTTGCTTTCCCTATATGCGTGAGCTTAATGAACTGGACAATCGCAACTCGATCTTTGCTTGAAAACTCGCTTTTTTCATCCGACTTTTACAATGGGTTGATATTCAACTGCAATAAAACAATTTATTTCGATCAGCGGATGAAATTAGAAAAATAGTTATAACTCGTAATAATTAGGTTAACCTAAAAATTGAAAGGTGTGTCAAAACAAATGACAGATGTCATGAAACATTGGTTTTGATCGAAGGCTTCGCAATTTTATCGTTCCTGCATTCGCCCATAATTCCAGTTTAAATATTCACTCTCTACTATTATTATGGGACAGAAGTAGTATTTGTTTAAAAATTCACAAAATTATCGAAAAAGAAATGTTCACAAGTTGAATCCACATGCACCAAAAGTAAGCTCCCCATTGGTTTGAGAATAACTTTCTGACTAAGAGAATTTGATGATATAAAATGGGATTCATTTTTACTCGATGAAGGATATCAGGCAATCTTAGTTTCCTTGAGATAAATACTATGAAAACAATTCGAACTGTTTATTAATGAATTAACATTTCAAATGGAAAGAAAGAGGGTTTCGTAAATTTGGAAATATTTGTTAGATTATAATGATTTTCATGAACTTCAGATTTAGGTAAATGAAAATTTAACGTCTTTTATTCACAGCTGATAAAGTGAATTTTCGATAAGCCCTCAAATATTAAAAATTAAAATTATAATTTTCTTCTGCCGTAAAAAAATGAATAAATAAATTAACGAGGCTTTCATGGAAAATAGTACACTTACTGAGAATGCTTTAATCTTGAAGCAATTTTAGGAAATAAAATTCCCTCGGGCCTTAAAGATCAAACCAAGGACTTCCAATTAATTTCAAGTTTATCTTTTTAATAAGATTTTCACCTCCTCGTTCAATTAATATTAATTTCGAAGCCTTTAAGTTTACTGGACTTCCTGACATTAAAGAATATTTTTTTTCATTCCTTCTGAACTTTAACTTTTTTCCGAAATGCATGAGTGGTAAATGGGTTGAGTTTTCGTGAAAAGAATTTTGATGTCCACCTCCAATGAAATATCCATTTTAATGGCTTTTTAGGAAGGCATTAAGAAGAATTATGGGATCCATATAAAAAGGAATGCTCTTGATAAATAGGTCGAATTCAATTGCAGTTTTGGTAAATGCAGAGATAAACGAGGATAAATAAAACATGGCTGTTTGGTTTATTCTAAACAGATTACGCATGTGATCTGCGCAATTTACAGAAATATTAAAAGTAATGATGAGCTTCATGAAATAATTTTTTTATTTGAGTAGATAAATAGAAATATAAAATTATGTTTCAGGAATATATACATTTTTTTCTTTATCCAAAGAAGCAACGAAATATTCTGCATTTGTCATATAGATATAAATTTAAAAAGAAATGCTTAGTTTAATAATTATATATTTTCCTATCAATATTTGAATATTAACTCTCACAGATTTGTGTGACTGCAAGAGTAAGAGAAAGTCAATAGAGGTTATTGAATGTTTAAGTTAGTCAGAGTAACGCATTTTGTCGAAGTCGCACTGAGGCTATTTTGAGATGGAACTCGTAATTTTAAACTACGGTGAATGACGAGAACTATTCTTAAACCTCAATACTTTTCTCCAAACGTCTTCAAGACACAAACCGGAAGACCCTAAGAGTTTAACTCTATCTATACGGGAACGTCCCAAACGGCTCTTCAAGCAAAAGACGATGGCCGTCCGAAATGGCCGAATGACACTGCGAACTTCCAACCCCCTTTCGTTAAGTGTGATTTATTTCTCACCCGCGGCACGTGCTTTCTTCGTTGGAGTGGCTCGCCCAGATGAGTTGAGGGAAAAGGGGGTTTTCTTAGAGTGCCATTTTCATTGTGGTTTTTGACGGGGGAAGGAGAATTTCCCTTATCTTTGAAAGAGGAAGTTGGGCGTTCCCGTATTTTGAATTCCCTCTATTCTAATGGTTTTAGGAATCAGAGGTTTAATGTGCACCTATCCCGCTAGTGGAATCAGGTCTCTTATTCGCGACCCTCCGGAACCAAAGTTGAAACTCTGATGTCAGCTGCCTTCCATTTCGAACACTTTGGAAAAAAATATTTTTATTCATGTAATATTTTGTAAAGTTCATTTGTAAATAATTTTGTAATAATCAACTCTAAATTTATACAAATATCGTTAAATATCGCTTTGCTTATATATTAATGCATAATGCGTTTTCGAGAGATCTGCTTATTTTTAAAATACGTTTTAATCAGTATGAAGATAATAAATCTCGTCATAAATTGCATCAGACATTTTTATCAATTTTTCTTGAAATAGGCATCAATCAGGAACTAATTCATTTTCAATAACTTTAACAAATAAAGAGAAGGTATTATTCATCCTCATTTTTGTCATACACAATTTTCTTTAATCATTTTATTTTTTAATCCCTGCAATTGGATCTTAAAATGTATAAAATGTCAAGCCTTAAAATGTATGCACGAGTTATTAATATTCAGGAAAAATGTATAAAATGTCAAACCATAGAAAGTATCTGGCGTTATTGATTTTCAGGGTGTTCTCGTCATTAACTATTTCATTTTTCGATTTTTTCCCCTTACTACTGGAATACCATTTTTCAATTCGTCAGCCTAACTGAAAAATTGCCATGTAAGTTTTAAAGCATTTATTAAGTATATCAGCTCTTGCCACACCTAGGAAGTTTTGTTGAATAAATGAATAATTTTCATACTTTTAGAGATATTATTTTATATTAAAAATTGATGACGTATTTAATTGAAAATACGTGCAATTCATCAATAATATTTGTTTTCCGATTTATTTTAGATTTTATTAAATGGGCTTAACATCAATGGAAATAAGCATATAAATCAAGCATACCAAATTCACGAGAAGCATGTGGTTCACTACGACCACTTTTTGCGACCTGCTGATGTAGCATTAAGTTGCAATTGTTTTAATGAAAATTTAGTGCTTTGAGCTTTATTTTTGAAATTATTAGGTTCACACTACCAATTTCGGGTGAAATTTCTGCGTAACAATAAAAAACGGTGATAAAAGTCTGACTTTATAACTCAATTGTAAAAAAAATTAACCGTTTTTAATTTTCGATGAGCAATTCTAAGCACTCTTGTCCGATTTTAAGATTAAATATAGAAACGTTACTGAGTCAGATGAAAAAAATAGAATTTTTGATAGAAAGGAAAATAATTGAAGTTTCCCTTTTAGCACAAAATGCCCTTCAATATTCATACAATATCTTTACGATGTTGTGCGGTATTCAAAATATCGTAGGAACATCGTAAAGATATCGTAGAATATCTTGTGCTATAGGGTTGGTTATTTGGAGCTCGCAAATATTTGTCTGGCAGATTTTGAAACATTGGAAAATTTGTATCTGAAATTGTTTCCAAGTTTGTGAGTAGAAAACTATGAGACCATGTACATTCATGTGACTAGATTAAAGTTCTGCAAATTTTAGAATGAAACTTGGATTGTCGGAAGAGATTTTGGAATGAACCTTGGGCCAATTTATTCAGGAGTTATAGCGAAAAAGGTTCCCTCCAAATTAATAAAACTGATAGAATAAACCCGAGGCCAAGTATTAAAAATTAAACCTTAATTACACCATTAATCTTTCTTCAAACTATTTTTTGGAAAAATAAACATCTTTTTATTCGTAACCTACATAATTGCGACGTTTCCAATTCATATCGTAATATACACGAATAGAATAAAATCCGATTTCCATGCATTGAAATTCTACAAGAATATACAGAAAATAAACAGAAAACTAACGTAATTAGGATAATTTGTTATGAATTGTTCTACAGATTTTGTATTATCGGTTTACAATAATACAATACAGACTTGAATTCTCCATCTGAATATCCAGGTTCACGCATGTTGGAAGTTGCTTTATTTTCTGCTGCATCCCACGATTTCCGTGGGATAGTGTCTTAACCTCTAATTATTATGGCGTTGAATTGCACCGTACTGTTATGAAATTGCATATAAACAGTAGTGATAATAGCACTATTTCGTACCTAACTGCAAACACTGCATACAAATAGAGATTTGTAAAAATCTGCAGTTGGAAGGTTAACATCTCTTAGTTATGAAATAAAATAAAAAAATTTAAGGTAAAGCTTTTATTCAAAATGCACTTTAAATGAGAAAATACATTTATACATCATAATTTCGTCAAAATAAACTCAAAAGTTAAATATAATTTTTCTGATTACTATAAAATTCATGGTTCGAATAAAAGCGTGGGCGCCTTATATAGCACCTTATATTTTGTGTATATTTCCTTAAACAATTGGAATATTCCTGGAAGGTAAAAGCGCCCACGCTTTTATTCGGACCATGCATTTTATTATAATCAGAAAAATTATCTTTTACTTTTGAGTTCATTCTGACGAAATTATAATGTGTAATAGTATTTTCTCATTTAAAGTGCATTTTGAATAAAATCTTATACCTTAAAATTTATTTATTTTATTTTCTACTTTTTAGTGACGGCTGACACGAACACATACGACATGTTAGGCAGAGTAAGCCAAATTCAATTATTGAATTCTCCAATTTAAAACACATGTTAAAAGTATTACAATTATATTTTTAAAATAATTTAATGACATTAACTTTCTGAAATATAAATCCGTAATATATTGGATGATAACTTACAATTATTATTAACAATGTAATAGAAAATAAAAAAGAATTGATCTACACAACTTTCTCTTTTTGCTTTGAGTGCTAAACGTTTGGCGCACACAAAGTAAAATACAAATCTGGTTGTTTGAGAATTCTAATAGAAAGTAAACCCAAGACGCTTAGAAATACGAGCCATTACGTCATTCATCGGTGCAGCGCCGGAACTATAGCGAATTCTCTGTTAGCTACGTGGTGTTGTAGCAACCCTACATAACGCGAGGTTACCACCTTGCAAACTTTATCGCCCAAATATAGGGCTAAAAGTTTAATACAATTTTGTTAGGATTAAAATAGGTATAGATTTCAAATTTTTTAGCATAATATTGTATTGTCAAAGGAAACCCACCACTGTGCTAAATTTCAAAGCTTTAGCTCGATTGGAAATGGGTAAGAAATCGATTTCAAGATTTGAGGACACGACAGCCAAGTTGAATAAAATCTTATAAAAAAGTCAATACTCGTTACATCACATACAGCATTCTATGAATATTCATTTATAGATAAGTAGCAAGAAGGAACCTAAACGCGCATATTCTCGATATATTTTGATCTCTTCATTGTTGGTATGCCAAACGAAAACAAAATGCTGACTTTTTAGGGTAGATAAACAGCTTTCTATGAGTATAAAAACAGTTAACTAATAGTTTTCTGTATTTTCTTTTTTTTAAAAAATTTTAATAATCTATTTCCTATCAAGTTACTACAAAGTATTCTGTTGTTAGTTTTTTACCTGTTCAGTTTGTGCTTATTCCCTACGTATTTGAGAACTGTTAATATATTCGAGTTAAAATTATCATGAGTAGTCTATCTTCCTCAGTCTACAATAATAGACGAAAGAAGACTAAAAATTAACATATTTCAACATTGGAGATGTAATGAATATTATGCCAGGGTTTTGTAAAGGTCTTCAGATATCAGATATTCATTTTTATATACAAGATTAATTAATAAATAAAAATAACTATAAGCTTATTTTAAGAATTTTCAAATGCGTTTCGATTACTGCGTAATATAAATTCATTAACATTTCTTAAGACTGTCAAGTGCTTTTTAACTTCAATGATAGTGTAATTAACTATTTTCAAGTTATGCATCATTTTAAAAAATGATATATAACTTGATAAAATTATCTTTTTATAATTTTATTACTACTTTATTATCACTTTATTTCCCTTAAAGCTCTAGAGTATAGTTGATAGATTACATAAAGAATTTTAATGACAATATAATTTATATAAAGCTCAGATACCATATACGGAGAAAAATTCGTAATATTTAGAAATGCGCCTAGGCTTGATCACAGTTTATTGACAGTATAAAAAGAGAAAACTTTTTTGCTACAAAAAATAGTTAATTAAGTGCAGAGAAAAATAAGATTATTTCAGTTATTTCATTTAGCTTATATGTTCTCTTATTTAATAACAGAAGACTTTGATCATCCTTTTAAGAAAACTTACTTCGTACCATTTCACCTGTTGTCTAACTTTATTGATAGATTGTTACAGAAAACACATAATTTCTTTTTTTATTTTCCAATGAGTTAACTTTTTCCAGGGTTTCTGAAGAAAGGAAAAGGGCTTTTTATATAAAACAGTGTACACTAGGAAACAGGATCTAGATAGACGAAACTTAATTAGGCCAGCAAATTAAAACTGAAGATCTCAAATAGTAGTTTTCTTGAAGTTTCTAAGTTAGGAATTTCGTACGGAAACTAGATAAGTTTATTATCATAATGATGCACAAATGTCTCCATTTGACATTTTCACCTTTATTCTCTCACTTAAATTAGAAGCTCCAAAAGGGCGAGCAATGTTAATGACTCTGCTTGAATATATGTGAACAAAGTTTTCTAAGGAAAGAAAGGAGAGTTCAGCACATATTTAAACTTTTCCTTGTTGGCGGTACAAATGCTGTGCCGGCTGGTACAGATAAGTACATCCAAGCCATTAAGATTTCAATCCTTCCAGTGGAAATGATCTGTCGACCAAATAGCAGCTTTGCAGATAGTTTTATAACCATGCTTTGCTGTTTCCCCCTCATGTTTATAGCAAGATTTATTGTACAAGATAGAAGATAAAAATTATGTGCTCTATCCTGTGGGTTTGATCCTCATCATCACTGCACGGAAACTGGTAGACCGATACACGCTTTAGGAACAAATTGCTCATTACGGTTGGGCTCATGGGGGTTTTCCTGATTTTTCACCAAGCGAAGCATAAATGTGGTCAATTTCCTCTGAAAGTCATCCAGGAAGGTATCATAACTTGTATATCTGATCTAAGTAGGGTTCCTACCTCAGATGATATCTATGTGCTCCAAGGTCGCATTGGGCAAGAGAAGATGCCACAAACCTCTTTGTCATGAATCCCTTATCCGGGGACACGGTTTGACTTTGGTTGTGTTCTTTAACAGCATTTTGCAGAAACTGGTAGAGCAATGTGCGTTTCAGGAATGAATTGTCCGCTGCGGTTGGGATTCTGGGGAGGGGATTCCGGTTTTTCTTCAAGCGAAACATAAATGTGGCCAATTTTCTCACACAGTCTCAAGAAAGGTAACATACCTAATATGTTGAAGCCAAGTCGGATTCCTTCTTCAGGTAATACCTATACGTTTCAACCACGCTTTGGTCAACCAAAGATGCCACATTTCCTCTTTATCATGAGTACTGTAGAAGGGAAATCGATTACATATGCTAGACAAAAGGAAAGTTAAAGCCAGCAACGCCAGAAGACAAAAACAGGCAAAAGCAAGGATAATAACTGGAAGGGAACTACAGATATTATTTGCCAATGTCTTGAAAAGAGGGGTGAAATACTTCGTGTTTTCCCGACAACATTACTGTTTTCATGCTATAATTTTAGATTCCATGCATCAGTGGTCTAAAGTTAAAATATTTTATCATTTATTCAGAAATCTTCTGAGGAAAACACGACTTTAATTTTTTTGAGCACTTTTAAGGCAGAATCGCATTTACAATTATAAAGTTAACAATATTATTCCTAATCTCTTCACGAAACACTCATCTAAATAATTCTTCCTGTTCCTCTCTTTCTTACAGTACCTCCTGAGGAATCGCCTGAAATCACTGGAGAGTTCACGGACTACGGAGAAAATCTCACTCTACGGTGCTTATCTGCAAGATCAAAGCCAGCTGCTAATCTCAGCTGGTACATCAATGACGTCATGGTACGTATTTCTAGTAATTAAATAATTATGGAGGGCGTTTTGGTTATTTTCGAAAATAAATACTCAATTAAAATTACGTAATAAACGACAAGTTGAATCTAGTGGTTGAAGTTTTAGGTATTTATTAAAATCGTAGGTGAACCCTCTGTGTAAAATAACTAACAGTTTAAAACCTTCATCAGTTATTTTCTCCTTCGTTTCTTTAAACGCATCCGAAAGGTTGATTGTTTTCAAGGAGATTCGTTCATTATTTGGTTTCTAGACATTCATTCTTTTACTTTGACCGATAGGAATATTAGTGAATCGTGTACCATCTCTTTTTTCAGTTTATTCTACATGAACAAATCTTCAGATGAATGGATTGAAAGAATGATGTCCAGCTAATACAATTAGCTGTTATATATAAAAAAAGAAATTAAGTTATACCAATTGCCAACCAACAATCCTTTTTGTATCGCGTACTTGAAATAAGAACTTTTGTAGTCTAGTAGGTAATATTTATGGCCAATTAAATGATATTTAATTTATATATACAGATTTTGATGACTAAAAACTCATTCTGAATATAGAAGAAATAAATTTAAAATCAATGAAAAAATCGATTCCAGGCTCTCAGAATACGTTATCTATTTTACTGTTATTTTGTATCCTAAAATATTTTAAATAAATATAAAAGTCAAAAAAAATTCAGAAAGGGTATGAGTAAGGTGTCTTGGATAGGTATTGCTATAGTTCATTCCTAATGGAAATACAGATTTTGAAAAATAAATTCTCTATGATTTTGATCATGGGTGCTTATCAATAAATTTCTCTTGTGTTCACTAAATTGACAATCATAAAGAATTTTAAAATATCCTTCTAAAACAAGTAGTAAAAAATATTTGTTTTCTGATTTTTTTTGTTTTTTTTTTGTGCCCTAGAAGTTTCATTGTTTTTTTTCGAAGAAATTTCTTGAGAATTGCCGAAGAATTTGCTTGATAAATCCAAGTTTTCAGAAGCTTCTGTTTACAGATAAAGTGGAGTGTAATATTTAAAAGTAAAATAAGAAGTTTAAATTTTCATTTCAATACAGCTGAAAGGCATTCATAAACAGAATTTATATACCATTTTTGCAATTTTTGGCTCAGAGATATACAAGCACCAAAACTTTCAGTTCAAGACATTGACTTACTATAATTTATAACGAACCCAAATATCCTAAGATACTGTATGGTATTACTAAAATATTTTTACAATATTGTACAACATTCCAAATATCGACCAACAACACAAAAATGTCGTACAATATCTCTTTATGTATATACTATAGTGAGAATCTGGATAAACTAACTCCCTGACTTTATAATATTTACAAACAGAACAAAACTTTTAGTGTCAATTCATTAAAGTTTCAAGCCTAAATATTTTAAAATACTTATAGAATAATAAAAAAAAGTAAATTGTACTTTCATGTTAAAAGTTATATTATCGTTCCGTTTTGAAAAAAACAGGACGGCTATTTACTGCCCTCGAAATTTTGAACCGCGGTCAAAAGCCTTGGACAACAACCTGAGCCAGTTTCTCTCTCGAAATTTCCGCCCCATCCTGGCGAGAGGACGTT
>BGPR01000136.1:466459-483523 GCA_013235015.1 Araneus ventricosus | reverse complement strand
AATGTGAATTATCATACGTTGAAATTTTACGTCAGGTCATATTTTCAAATTCTCCTTAGATGCCAAAATTAAATTGACGTCGTGCATTTGATATGTATTAGTACGAGACATGAACTGAATGCATGGCACTGTCTGGATATGCATTTAAAGCTCAACTTTGCTAAAAGACATTTCGGCAAATTTTATTTATATATGTGAGAACAATCAGATTTTATAAATCGCATTTCATTTGCTTCAAAATGCTAAATAGGAGTAGATATAACATGCGTAATTGGGTTGTGCGAGGTTCATTCAGGATAACGCCAATTATTTATGACATAAACATGCGAAAGATCAGGTATTTCATTACATAATTTAACTTTTTAATCCCGAGGCGACTTTTTTCTTCTAGCTCCTTTAAGACGGGGGGATTTTTGGATGGAACGACGTGAATTGGAATCTCCCAACCTTGGTGGTCATTTTCCCCAACACCCCACCTCTGCTATAACCTTCCCTAAAGGTTGGTATGGATAATTGGATCCCCCTACGGCGCTTATCTTCAAAGCGATCCCAGAACCTCACCTCCCCTCAAAAGAAGGCAACCGCCTCAGACCGCACTTTGTCACTGTTAAGAGGAAATTTTTAGACAGCCCTGGACCGCCTCGCTCTGTATGAGAGGCTTAAGGCCCAAGGAAATTGGCTGTGGTTGGCATGAATAATTGGACCCCCTACCACGCTTATTTCCTAAGCTATCTCAGAACCTCACCTCCCTTGAAAAGGAGCCAACCGCCTCAGACCGGCCTTCGCTGCTGTCAAGAGGAAATTTTTAAACCTCCCGGGACCGCCTCGCTCGGTGTGAGAGGGTTCATAGGACATAACTATAAAAATGACAAAGAATTCCGGAAATACATCGTTAATTATGTAAGGACGAGTGATTAAATTAATCTGCGTTCCGGGCCATCATATTTACACGGCTGTTATGCTTTATAGACGAAGAGATCAGAGGAGGGAATAGTCATGTAAATACCGAAATTCCCAAAGTGCAGACTATTGAACACTAAACCATCATATGTTTTATCAGCCGCACTTTGTAATGCAATATGTTATTCTGGCATTTATCATAAGACGGTAGTGCATAAGGATCATTATTGGTAGTAACGAGACTGTACAGTGCAATTACGATTTTGTGGAAACTAACCACTTATGAACTGACAACTGTGTTTCATGCAAATCTATTCCCAAAAGAAGCATTTCTAATCAGCATTACCATGGCGCTTACCAGATTTATAGACTATCCGTTGTTTATGGAATGATGCTTACAGAAATCTCTAGCCATTCATTCTGTAAATTTGTGTTAAAAGCTCTTAACAGAGTGAATTCTCCAAGGGCATATTTGTTTGGATTTACATCTATATCGTTGCATGTAACGAAACAATTGCAGTGATTGCTAATATATTTGCAAACCATAAGCCAATTTGGAAAAACAGTAAAACTTCGATTAACCGTTACCGTCCGGACCGGGGCTTTGACGGATAACCGAATATACGGATAACAGAAATCTCTTGATACATATGTACAGTAACGTGACTTTCACTGCTATCTTGGGACGAAAATGAAAATGAAGTCCTTTTAAAGTGAAAAATACAAACGTATTGTATTTAATTTTATAAAACTATTAATAGAAAATTCAGTATAAAAGTAGTAATGTACAGAAATGTATTCCAATACTATAATACTACGTTGATGGTTATAAAACTTGACGATGACGGGTAACAGAAACTGATGGTTAATCGAAGTTTCACTGTACTACAGATTACCTTTTCATGAAAATTATGAATAATTGGTGAACAAATACATCATATTACCAGTTATGATTTTCATATTTATTTCAAAACATGTTATTCAGATATCTCAGTAAATCAAATTATAACAGTTAAAAGTACTTGAATTTTTCTGTCTAGCAAGCCACCCAGTGAAAACATTTGAAAAAATTCTGATTGTGTCTTCAGCTTTTGCACCTTGTTTGGATAAACCGTCTGTGTTTATGTGCGTTTTGTAAATAGGTGATTATCTCATACAGTCAAGCAACCGTCAGACAGTAACAAGAGAGACAAACTCCTAATGAACAACCCTAGGGAAATCTGAGGAAAATAAAAATTGCTTGAATACAAATTCTCTATTCAACCTTGAATTCGTGCTCTACTGAAATTTCAGCGTGCGTCTGGTAAAAGCACGGAAAAACGTGGAATATTAGGAGCAAGTAAAATAAACTACCAAAATACCAACAGCACAAACAATTTGCGTCAAAATTTATTTTATTTTTTTATTTCTTCCTTCGTTTCTTATTCAGAACATTTTTTTCTGATATTTGTGTTTAATATTGTATATTTTCCAAATTGTTTTGTGTGTATCCTGCATATATTATATTTAATCAAGTTCTGTAGTTTAAACGCTTGTTATCATTTCCGTCTGTAAATGTCAAACTCTTTAAGAGTGTGTTGCCCAGACGAGTCGGTTTTTTTTTTTGTTTTCATTCTGCAATTGCTCCAGTTTAACTTTTGTGGTTTTTCATAAGTTTAAATCATGGGGAAGGGGAGAATTTGAAGTTGTTCGGGGTATAGCACTCGCGGGATCTCAAGGCCCTGTGGTGGAAATTGTTGTACCCATCCACCCAACTGGTTAGATAACCCTTGAGGTTATAGGCGCCAGCCAGGGGTGTGGGGTGGAGTCATGTCAATAGCCCAATAGCCAGATCCATTCAAGACTCCCTGTACAACACTCATAACATCAGGCTGGGTTGGATTAGAACTCACGTAGGGCACCTGGGGAACGAGAAAGCTGATGAGCTGGCCAAAGAGGCAATCACGTCCACTAAGACAGCAGTGCTCATGGTCCCCCTTCCCAGAAGCAGTGCGAAACATGATCTCAAGCAGCGAGCACAGGCCAAGTGGCAGAAGCGTTGGGATGATGGAATTAATGGCCGCTCCACATATGAAGTCACAAAGAAGGTGGGAATTCGAAATCGCTACTGTCCGAGACAGCTCATCCAGTTTATAATAGGGCACGGACACTTCCTATACTATCTTTTCGGATTCGGAAAACACCCGGACAACTGCTGTGCCTGTGGAGAAGCTGGCACTCCTCTTTACTATGACACCAAGTGGCGCTCACGCTTTTTTACCATCTCAGGTATCCAGCAGATCAACACATAGAAGCCTGGATGAAATCAATAACCAACCACCGCCTGCTAACAAACAAAATAATAGACCTCCTCAACTTTATCACCAGCCAAGAAGACCTACTTAAATCGGAACAGCCAGAATAACTCCACAATAGCCTGCAGTGTTCCCCCCACCACAAAGCTCATGTCTCCCACCATGTCCTTCTCCTCTCTCCTGGAACATTCCATGCCAGAGACAGATAATCAATTTCAGTGTCTCAGTGGCCAGCCACATGTTCAGTCACCACACGTCTAGTTTGTCATCAACAGCATCATGTAAAAGTACATGTGATTATTCTAGGAAGCAGAGTCTAGTTTAGTTTATATATTTGTGTTTTATCTGTGTGTATATCTTTGTGTATATATTTGTATTTCGTTTTTCTGTATCCTTATATATAAAATGTATTTATTTTTTTTTTTGCTCTTGCTTTATGAATAAAGTTTCATGCATACCCACCCAACCGCCATGGATCCGCCATGGCTCCGAGTTATGTTATGTCATGTAGTGTTATGTTATGTCATGTCCAGAAAATGTAGCAAATATTAAAATACTCCACCGTCGTGTTTAATTGCACCTTTCTTTCTTGCAAAAGTTATATAAAATGAAATAATTTCATTGTACTTCTTATTTACTAGATTTCACTAGTTTAATAAGTTAAGCTTGCACTTAAATATTTTCTAAAAAACCAATATTTATCTTCCTCTTTTAAAAATGCTGGAAATGCTGTGTTTAAAAGAATAACAAAGATAGCGCTTTCTTCCTTGTTGTAGGGAAAAAAATATTTTTCTGATTTTCAAATTTCTCTTTTTTGCATCTTTTATCTTTTTAAGTACGCTACACAATCGGAAGATTATTGCCTTTCAATCTTCCGCCTCAAAGGATACGCGATTTAGCGCAAATGATTGGTTTATGGTTCTTTTCAAGTTTTCTGTCGCATGAATGAAAATGACTCGAAACATCGATTTTTGTTCTCTTGCATTAAGTAAAACAGATGGGGATGTGCTTTTAAGACTTCAGCCTTTCATAAAATTACCTACAGATGGCATAGTTTATAACTGACAGTGGTTTCTCTTACACAAATTTCATGCAAACTGTTCTTAAAAAATTGTTTTATTGTAAATAACTTTAGAACACTTATTTAATAAAATGTGTTGCCTAAAATTTATAATTTCATAATCAGAACGTAAAGGTTTTTTTTACACTTTTACTAACAGTATTCATTTCAATGTATATGGTGTCTGGGTGTTATCTGAGGACTATTCTTATTTTGTGTTCTTACATAATAGTAAATGAAAATAGAAGAGTCCAATCAAATTTCTCTCAACATCAAAAGATAACAATAAAAATAATGATGATAAACTTGATTTAGAATAAACAAAACAAATTAATTTCTAAGAATATTTAGATTATTATTATTACTAGCTGTTTCCCGAGACTTCGTGCGCAAAGATTTTAATTATTATTTTTTAAATTCACGAATGTAAATGTTGTGTTGCAATTTTAAAGGGGAAAATAAAAGTTCTCACGGTTGATAATACTTAATTGGACGGCTGACAGGAGTTATGTAAATTGTATGTATGCTGATATAGTTATGCTGATATAGTATCAGTATGTATGCTGATATAGTTATGTAAATTGTTTATCTATGCTAATACGCTTTTGTATACCATGTTATTTGCACGGATGTAGAGGTTGTGTGGGCTGGACACACGTGAACACGCCACATATAGTTGCCCATGCGAAAAATATTGTTTTTCCAAATGTACGCCTGCCACTTTCAGAGTCTGGCCCTGAGTCTGGCAAATGCTACATTTTAAAGGGATTTGTTACCTTTTGAACCGAGATGATAAATCCATCGGTATTATTGGAAGGCGTGGAATTAAAATACTCTCGCTTCTCCCTATATTAGTCATAACAGTAGCTTTCATGACGTTTCGACCTAGGAGTGTAATTTGTAACCGTGTGCCATTGCGCAGTCTCGGTATATCGAGGTTACGTTTTAGTACTGGCACACCGACTTTCAATGTCGACTTGTCGGAAGGTGCCCCAGACAATTCTAAAATGTTGAAGACCTCTACAGGATATGATGTTCCTTGTTAATGCCCATTACCGTATCTACAGATGGATATTCTGTAATACCTCACTGTAAAAATTGAACAAACATCGAGAGATTAATTCACTAACGTCATTGGATCACTGTGTAACCGTATTAAAAGCTGTAAATCCTACGACGACTGAAAAACGCAAGTGTAAAGTTTTCTTTGTTGTTTATGTTCAAACAAAGCAATATTTCCTTATATTATCTTTAACACTTGCAAAAGCCCGCGCGCGAAACAGTAATTTGGCTTGAATGAATTTCTATAAGAATAAAAAGTATTGCTAGAAATTGCGTTAAAAATATTTTTAAACCTTTATAACAATCAGAGAAAACACTTCATGGCAAAGGAATTATCATGTTTAGAAAGAATTTTCTGCTCTTTAATTCGGCATAAAAATAATTGTTATCTATTAAATGTTTCAGAAGTTTCAGTTTTTTCAGTGGCAAACAACGTCTAAACATTAGGTTTAAAAGCGGCTAATTTTCGTTATTTAATTAAATACATTAAGAACTTATTAACTCTGAAAGTTAAAAATAGCACCTTTGACCAAGAAATATGCTCTAGAATGTCCTGTGCAAATTTCATGTCGCTACCTTCACCATTTAGGAGGATTTCTTGTGACCGACCGACAGACAAATACATGTAATTATTTTATAGATATTTATAAAGATAAGCCAAATTTTGAGAAATAAAGGTAAATTAGCTCAAAGTCTAACTGTTGCCTAGGAACACAGTAGCTATAAATTTGCGTTATTTCAAAATCGTCTGCAAGTAAAACTTTAAAAAATGAATAAAAATTGAAGGAAAAATGTCACAGAAATAAAATTGCTATCATTGAAAAGGTAAAATTATCTTTAAGATGGTATAAAAATAATTTTTATCGGACAATTTGTTCCGAAGTTACATCGGAAAAAAGGATCACGTGATAGTTGATTTTAAAAATAATTTATTCCACATGTCTTCGCATTCCTGAAGGATCACGTGACAGTTGGTTGAAAAATAAAATCTTCATCGAGAATCGCTGAGTCAGTGGGCTTTGTTAATTGTTGTCTGTAGTCAAAAATAATTAATTTAACGTGATTTCACATAGCCTATGTCCGTTCTTGGGTTTCAATCTACAACTCTGCCAATTTTCATCCAAATCGGTTTTGTAGTTTGGTCGTGAAAGCGTAACAAACAGACAGACAGACACACTTTAGCATTTATTATATTATTAAAGGATTATTTGTTCAGGATAATTTTCAGCGTCTTATACTGAAAAGAAAAGATTGTTTTTCAAAGGTTATTTTATATTATATTAAACATTCTGGTTTATTGAGTTTAAGAAATAATTACTGGATTTTATTTACTATAATTTGAATGAAAGAAGCTAAGCATTTGAAGAACTTCAAAATCGTGAAATAAATCGTTTAGGTGATGTTCAACTCAAGCTTTATTTTTAAATTCGATCAGGCAATCCTCAAAATTAATTGTTATATATAACTCATAATAAAATAATTTCTATAAAGAGAAATTGTATTTATAAAATTGTAATATAACTTTCGGAAATTTTAGAATAGTTTTATTATTATTTTGAAAAATACGAGGAATTATTTTTAATTTTGAAGTGTGGATGTTTGTCTGATGCATTAAAAAAGTTTCCTTCATTTTATAATTTCATTTTTTTATAAATCTTTTTTTCCTTCCAAATGCGCTATATGTTCACAAAGTTATTGCTTATATAGGGAATCAAGATTTAAGCAATTATAATAAATGATCCACGTCTTGTTTTCAATAGAAAAAAGCCCAAATTCTTTAAATTAAAGCACATTTGTATCAATTCTTTTTTAAAGGAATTCATAATTTAATAATTTGTATCGATTCAAGAGCACCTTTCATAATTCAAATCAATTTTAGTTTATGGATTCTACCCACAATCCGTTTATTTTCGTTGAATATTCTTTTCTTTATTCATATGAAAATTAAAATAAGAACCCAAAACCATATTTAAAAAGCAAAAACCACTGATTATCTTGAATAGTTTTTTTCCCTCGAAATTAAACAGTTCTGTTTTTCCGTTATCATGTTAAAATATCAACGTTTATTATGGATAATAATCGTTAAAGTTTTTCATATAACAAATTCATTACATGACTTAGTACGTTGGCATATCTTAAATTTCATTGAAATCTTTTTTTAAGAGATAAGGTTTCACTTTTCTTCGAAAGAAAAATAATTCCTAAACATTGATTTAAAAAAAGAAACATGGACGAAGTGGGTGGTAAAAAATATTGTGCTTCGCTACTTCTTTTCTGTTTATTTATTATTTTTTTAGTTTGTAAGTGCGATGCACATTTGCCGGGTTATTGGTTTTAAATCTTATGCTTCAGGGGATTCGCGATTTAGCACATATGATTTGCTTATACACTTCTTTTAAAATTTTCTGTCGCATGAATGAAACATCGATTTGGTCATTTGCATTGAAGAAACTAAATGACTGGAGCTTTGACCTTTCGGGGAATTGTCTACAAATGTTATATTTTATTTCCATGCTCATTACTATTTCAGCGACGCTTTGCCCTAAACATTTTGAGTAAATCTTCCTAGAAAATTGCTTTATATTTTATGTATGTAATAACGATTTCTTGACATTTTACAGCTGAAAGGAACTTCGTAAAGCGTGTTTATTAGTATACATAGCTTAAAAATTCAATACCTGTATCCAAACTGCTTTTTCTTCAGTAATATTATCTGTTTAAACATCATCGGTGTGTGGGCGATGTTTGGGTGATGTTTGCATATACGTTTGAATTTGTTTTCTCACTTTATTTTGAAAAGAGGTGAAAAGCTTGTTCTATCTTTTCCATCAAACAATAGAATAAATAGTTTTTCTTAATACAATAAAATGCATGGTTCGAATAAAAGCGTGGGCGCCTTTACCTTCTAGGAATATTTCATTTGTTTAAAGAAATATGCACAAAATATATGGTGCTATATAAGGCGCCCATACTTTTACTGGAACCATGCATTTTATTCTAACCAGAAAAATTATTTTCAACTTTTGCGTTCATTTTTTTCGAATGAATAAAAGCGTATAACTTAATTTTTTTATTATTTATTTTATTTCCTAATTTTAGTGACGGCTAACACGAATACACACGACATGTTAGGCATAGTAAACCAAATTCAATTTTTGAATTATACAATATAAAACACATCAAAATTATTCTATACATATCCCAGGTAGCACATAATATTGTCTAATATCATAAAATTCGCGAAAGTAATATTGTACAATATTTTTCCCAATATTGAAACAGTGTAAAATGTAAGAATTTTTCAATATTTTACAATGTTTTTTTTTCATAATATTGGATAATGGCATATAATACTGTATAATATTATACCATATTAAATAATATTGTACTATACTGAATAATATATAATATTGAATAATATAACAATATGCTGAATATTTTTAAAATACATTTTAGAAGCATGGAAAAATATTAATCACTTAATTTCTAAGTGGTGAACTTATGGATAACACTTTGTGATTTTTTGAACCGGTACCTTACCACTGGACCCCCGAGACTTCAAGCAACAAGCGTAAATGATGATAACAAAATGTAGTTACAGAGTTCGGATCTCTAAGAAATTTCATGTACATTTAAAATTAATTCAGAATAATCTTTTTAATTAAATTAACTTCTATCGTTACAATTTCGAGTTCAAAATGAAATTTGAAGTTAAAGAGGAAGCAAATTTAGCTCTTATATCTAAGTTTGCTAATTTAATAAAAGTCAGGCAATAAGGTTTAAAAGTATTTATAATATGTTTGATGGGTTTTAAATTTCGTTTGAAATTTATTTATTCCTCTTTCGAGACGCATTTAACATTTATAATTACAGTATTGATTGAAAATCAAATACAAGATTCACAAAAATAAATCACGTGCATATTTTTACGATGAGAATAACACTCATTTCTTTAACAGAATAATAGATAATCCATATGTGAGAGCTGCTTTATGGTTAATTTCATTAGCTGAATCCGGCCAGCCTTTTATATACAGTAAAACAAAAAGATTGCGTAAACATTATTATTCAAATGAACATTTTGTAAAATATTTTTTGCGACATACGATTCAACATTGAGTAATATAGATATAGTATCATCATGCTGCCATCTGTCGACTGTAAGAATAGCTTCACCTTAAAATATTGAACAACACTGATAAATATAGGAAATAAAATATGTGTGCATTGTATTGTATAGTATAATATTCAGCATCTTAAAGAATAATTGTCCCAGTGGAGTTTTTTGGAATAAAACCTCTAATCGAATGATATCCTGAGTTAAAATGAAGATTTTTTAAAAAGACATTGTTTTATATTATTTGTGAAAATTTAGTATCTCGGAAATTCCAATACATACAATACAATACAATACTTTGTTACGGTATACGGTGTTCATAATATTGTATAACATTGTGCAAATATTATAAAATATTTCTGTGCTTCTGGGGATTTACGGTTACATTTTAAAAATGATTTAATGACATTAACTTTCTGAAATATAAATCCGTGATAACTTTCAATTATAATCACGGCAAAATTAAATTATTTCGTTCATTGTAAAGTTGTTGAACATTTTACAAATGCTTAAATTTATGCAGTCTATAAATTTTCAAGCATATAATATGTTAATTTCGAATACTTGCCATCACATTGAACGTTTGGCTCAAACGAAGTAAAAAAATTTCTGCTTCTGGTTGTTGGCGAATTCTAATAGAAAGTAAACCCAACACGCGTAAAAACACGGGCTATTGCGCCATTCATAGGTGAAGCGCCGCAAGTATAGCGTATTCTCTGTTAGGTTCGTAGTGTTGCAGCAACCCTACGTAACGTGAGGTTACCACCTTCCAAACTTTATCGCCCAAATATAGGGCTAAAATTTTAATATCATTTTGTTAGGTTTAAAATATGTGTAGATTTCAAATTTTTTTTGCATAATATTGTATTGTCAATGGAAACCCACCACTGTGCTAATTTTTAAAGCTGTAGCTCGATTGGAAGTGGGTAAGAAATCGATCTCAAGATTTCAGGACACGGCAGTCAAGTTGAATAAAAGCTTATAAAAAATAAAGATGGATAGCTTTTCTAAGAGTTCTTAGAATGAAAAGAAATGACTTCTTTTGTATTTCTCACTTGCAATTTAGAAGAAATAATTACTTTAAAAGAACTTTAATTTAGGAATTTTTATCTTCTCTTGACAATCCGACACATCATTGATAAGTTTACTTCATTTTCGTTTGAAGAAAGATGCATAATAACCGAGAAATTTTCGAAGGTAATAACTCGTATCAGCTTTACGTTCACGAACTTTTGCTTGTAATTTGAATATCATAATCCTTGAAAATCATTTATTGCTCTTGGATCTTAATTATATGCAATTCTTATATTTTATTATTTCATTTCCTTGTGTTACCTGCATTTTAAATTGGAATGAATTCATCTGTAAATTTGCTTGTTATTTAATGTATAATTGAAAGTGCATACCTTATTTCTTTATTCTGTCCAGCACTATGAAAGTATGTCATAAATAACATTTTTTATTGCCTTTGATCTTTCCATCAACGATAAACGTTATTGGATTTTTTATATTTGTAACTGGACAATTTTAGTGTCCAACTTCCTCACTATAAGCAATAATTGTGTTTGGTATCAATTAAATATATGTTAGTGCTCTTCAAAGTTCCTTGAACAAGGAAGATGAAATTTTAGATTGTGATAAGCCCGTACGATTATAGGAGTCTTCCAACCACCGTTCTGTGATCTCTTCTAAAATTTAAGTTTTGATTTTTAAGAAATAAAATCTACAAAATTCATTTAATAAAACAGTTCCCTAAGTATGTTTAAATATGCTCATGAAGACATTATAGAAGTATGTGTTCCAGATATATTTCACAATTTACTTAGTATCTTGGAGAAAATATGCTTATAGTCACAATAACAATTAATTAACGAGTACATGCAAGTAAAACGGCAGGCTGAAAGAGCGATGCAATATATGAAATATTTTTATATAACGTATGCACACACATTTTCCTTTATTATTATTAAAGGCAATGCAAGATTTGCAAACAGGCCGAATTTGCACAATCTTGACGAATATTCAATGTGAATCACTGTGACAAGAAGTGTCGTCATTGTATTGTGATGTGCTATATTGTGTTTCCTTTTAGAAAAGAGGGGGAAAAAGAAATCAAGGGCTTCTTAAGCGGGACATTCACTGCTGTTCCACACCGGAATTTTCGGAACAAGGGGAGGAAAAACCTTTCGTCAGTGTGAGAAACCGATGAAAATTGACATAGCAGAATGGAAGTGTTGGGATTCCTCATAGTTTGAAATCAAACTGGAATGGCCGGAAGGCCATTTGAGGACCTCGCTGCGAGTGTAGCGGGGAAACAATAGTTTTGCCTAGATTGGAACCCCGCGACGAGGCTAGAAAATCAGAAATCCACTTTGGGAAAGAAGGAGGAGGGAGATGGAAGAGCGGCGGTAGTGCACTTTGGAGCCTCCGTGAATGACGTGCCTAATATTTCTACTTGAATGGGTTGAAAAAAAAGAACCGGCCATAGGGCAAATGGTATAGGTTAGCCTTCTCCTGAATGCCCAGCCTTAGGCCCAACGCCATGATCATTTGTAACATTCAATAGACACAATTCATACGAAAATAGTTCTTTAACATGGATAGTAAATTTTACTCTGTATTCTTAAACTTCTGAAAGTTAGACTAAGAAATAATTTATCTTATTTCTGAGACTAAAGCTCTTTGCAACTTCAAACAATTTATTCTTTGGTATATTGTCTACATAGTTCAAATTAATGGATGAAATTTGTATTAATTTTTAATTTAATTAGAATATCTAAATTCGGAGTTGTTTGAAATACTTACAACCAATGCCACCCAGAGCAAAAAGCAGTACTGTTAAAATACCAGTTTCTTTTTGCAACATTTTGAAGAGTACTTTAAATCGCTACAATATCTACTATTTTAGCTGATTTTAAATCTACTGCTGAATCCTTAAACTGAAATCATAATACTCAACACTTATTTTGAATAAATAACCGTTTTGAATTTCAAATTATTGTCTTTAAGCCAGCGAACTATAATCATAAATATTTGCAATAATTTTTAAATCAATTTCCATAAAAGACATTAAATCTATTGCTTATATTGAGGGTGATCAATACAACTTATTAGTTATTTTTAACGTTAATTTTCATATATTTTTTTAACCATGAATTCATTTTTTTCCACAATAGAAAAATCGGGTTTCGAAAAAATAATATAATCAAAATATTAGAAAATACTTCCGTGTTTTCCCCAATTAGCCTAAAAATAAACTTTATTCCTTCTTAAAAATTCATTAAATATTATAAGTAAATTGGTGTGAGTGCCAAATATTTCTAAAATATATCTATTACATATTGAGAAAGTATTTACATCCATAGCTAAGGACACTTCGCCTTTACCCTGTTTCTTCCCCAATGCAATTTACATTATAGTAAGGCTATGATTTAGCTCACCAAATCTGCTGGCAGTCCGCAGAAAATGGTAGTTCTTTACAGGAAGCAAAAATATATGTCCTATAAATAAACCCTTTCAAGTTTACCTTGATCGGTCACAAAGCCCTTCTCGTTCTAGCATGTTGATCTATAAGACACAATTCTAAAAACTAATTTTGTGTTTCTAAATTGAAAACTGCAGACGTGAATAGCAAAAAGAGAAAATAATTTATTCAGCGAGTCTCTCCCAATTTTAGAAATAAATTCCATTCTAAATCATAGAACCATGTCATTTCAGACCGAATTTGATAAGTCTGGGTGTAAACAAATTTGTGTTCTACAGTTGAAACAAGATGTGTAGGATAAGCTTCTTTAAAAAGAACGCCGACATTTATCCAAAATATTCTATGTTGATAATTTAAATACCATGTTGGAAATTATACGCAGTTAACTTTCCTTCAGTCTCCTCATCCAATCTTCTAACCAATCACAAGCTATTGTGATGATGTCATAATGCAATACGTCACTGCGTGACATCATATATATCCCATGATTCCTTTCACGGACAGCCGGTAAGATGTTTAGTGATGTACTTTAAACTGTGCTTGTAAAGCGTTCTTTATATCTGTGTCCTTGTCTTACGTGCTATGTGTTTAGAATAAACAATGATCAAACCAGTTTCTCGAGCTCTGCTAATTGCACTCTGCTAATTTCCCCTTCGTACCAAAAGATGACTTTTTATTTAAGTCTAAGAATTTTAGATTTGCAAGGTGGTGAAAAATACTTATTTTTCCTTCTTACCTTGCAAACCGTTTTGATTCTGCTCTACACAATGAGAGAAAAATGGTAAAATATTTCTTAGTTTTAAATTTATAAGTAGATTCCGATAAAGTACATATGTCCGCTCGAATTTGAAATTATTCTTCATATAGTAGATGCAAGTTAAAACGGTGATCAATTTTATTTATTTAAATTATTTTAAAGAATTCAAAACTCTACTTATTCAATTATCTTAAACGTGTTAGTGCTTTATTCGCCAATTTCCCTATATTCAAAGGAATTTTTCAATAAAAGTAAAAAGTTTTCCAACCATGATTAAAATTTCGCACGCATAACACAAATGTGCTGTCATTCCCATGGTCGTCACTAAACCGTTCCAGTAGTAATTATTCCTGAAAATATTTTAACGTAGGACTACGTTCCTCCCATTGAGGTCTCAGGAAGGAAATTGATTCACACGCTAAAACGTCACAAAAATTGGTATGGGAGATCCTCTATATCTCGGTAACTACATATGTTAAAAACATAACTAATGTCTTATTTTAGGGATAAAGGGTAGCAACAGAAGCTACAGAAAAAACTTACTTAAACTTAAAAACTTACGAGAAACTTCGAGAAACAAAAGAGCCACGCGAGTAAAGTAGTCCTACGCCGTTAACATTAGCGGCTGTCTGAAAACGACAGCCTCCCGTCATTTTTTTTCACAACTCACAAGCTTGCTAACTTTTTATACATTTAAGCCTTCCAAAATTTATACTTAATTTAAGATTACATTTCATAGATAATATTTGCAAATCTATTTTGTGACAAGAATGAAAAAAATTGTTTATAAATGTATTCGGATTGTCACCAAACTCACATAGAAAAAATCAAAATCATTTTCGTTATTTCTTCAAAATATGCCAAATGAAGCTACTAATGGGCTTTCAGTCGCCCTGAAATCTTAACTCTCGGATCTTTAAAATTTTATTCTTCAACTGGATTTGAGTACAAAATGGAAAGTAATCATATTTCACTCTTTGTTTACGGAAAAGAGATATTTTATGTTGTTTAGTGACTTTCTGTAAACAAAATATTACAGAATCCTTTATTTTGAAGAATTAAAAAACATACTTTAACAAAAGGAAACAAAAGTATCAATCATTATTTCGAAGAATAATACCAATCAAATGATGTATATCTATACATTGTTTCATTGATTGTTCAGAAATATTTTTTATTACATTTACGTATTTTTATATGAATTTAGGGATATTTTTATTGGCAAATTTTTATGAAAAATATTCATCATAAAAATTATTATTATGAATTAAATCAAATTATTAAAACCGCTAGAATTATTTGAAATTCATTTCTTATTCCATTTATTTTCCCTCAACATTTATTTATTTTTTTAAATTTATGAAAAGAAAAAGGGAGTTGAAAAATTATATTCATCGTGCTTTATCCACTTACATAGACTTTAATAAATGGCAATAAATTTTATAGACTCTAAGAAATGCCAAAAATAACAACTCGTGTGAAAGAAAAGCTAAGTTTAACTTCAAAAATTTATATTTTGTTACATAAACAACAGCCGGAAAATGTCATTACAAAATAAATTTTTATATTCGAAATTTTCCTTATTTTTAAATCTCAGCAAGCTTAAGATGTAAATTTGGGTCTTGTAATAGTTATTCCATAATTATGTATATAGGGTGTTTCGGAACTCCACGCACAAACTCGGAGGGGAGGTAGAGAACATCGTTAGGAATCATAATTACAAAGGAAAGCAGGGTCAGAAATGCCACTCTCAAGTGATAAAAATACACAGTAAGGACAGTATGGAAAACAGTGTAAAGCGCTATATTACCCTAAAAAAGAGTATAATAATAGTTACAAGATTAACAGGTGTTCAAAATTTCGCCCATTGGCATTGATATACGCATGATACTGTTCAGTAATGGTTTCAGAGACTACCACTTTTAGACGATTTTACACTGGAAAGGGTGTCAGGCAATGAGTCATACGAGCGCATTTCCGGAGTTCTTTGTTAGATCATGCTCAGTAAAATGTAAACATCACCCTTTCATTCTTCACTTTCCACCCATTTTGATGAAAATAACTCCCCCACCCCCCGGCGCATGCGCAAAAGCGCGGAGGGTTTCCGAATCCGTTGCTATACAATATATGTATAGATAATTGTTTGCTCTTCTACGTTCATTATTTATCATATATCGGCCAAAACCGTGCGAAAAATCACCCAAGAAACAACACAAAGCATTAAAAAATATTTTCTAGATTAAATTTTAAAATTCAGGCTTCAAGGCGCATTGAGTCGCCATTACAACTACCTGTGTGCAAAATTTCATGACTAAGTGCAATACATTGGTCTGGAAACGCTATCTACGCCGCATGGATAATAACAAAACGATTCAAAGTACACGATTTTTAATTAACTTATTTTATATTCAAATATGATGCGACGCTTATTGTAAGTAAACGCATCAAACCTAGAAACTAGGTGAAATTGATGAAAGATAAGATTCCATTAATCACCGAAAAAAATTAATTTTTCTCTGAAGTAGATGAAAGTTTTCTAATGTTTTGAGTTCTCCACGTGTATTTGAACGAAAAAAATTAAGGGAGATTCGTTTTACATTTCTCAAAAAAAAAAAAAAAAAAAATTTGTGTCTCCAAACTGAAATTTTTTCCGATGTAAATCGAGAAGCATTTTGACGTCTAAAATTTATTATTTGATCAGGATTGTTTTTATATGTCACTACAAGTTATTAGTTTGCATTTAATGCATCAACTCAATCTTATTCACTGTATAATTCTTCTACCGCCTAATTCCATCTTTGTCTAATTGAATCATTAGAAGCGAGGTATATTCTTAATTTATTCGCGTATTTTAATCCCAAACTAATTCATTATTCTCAGCATCTGCAAAGACTGACCTTGATTTATCGAAATTCGAATTTAATTACAAATTCGAAACTATATAAATTTAAGTTAACTTTTAAACGTTGTGTATGTGTCACAGATTGTGACTAGAATTTATAGCACAGAACAGTAAATATACGCTCCAGCTAATAAGATGCTTAGAAATTCACGTCAGCCTCAAATCTAACTATATTATTTAATCAGCATTTGTATGATTGCATATTTGAAGCACCTAGGCATCAATCTTAAAGAGATATCATCAAGAAGTTAGAATATTCTGCATTAAAACTAAATTTTAGCGTCGATTGGTTTGAAGAAAAATTATTTTAAAATGTGTTACAAGCTCACAAAAATGCATTTACATAATCATATAATTTTTTTCAACTCGTTTAACAAAATGTATAATTCATCCAACACATATAATCATTTAAGAAATTGTATAATTCTTCCAACGCATATACTCATTTAAGAAATTGTATAATTCTTCCAACGCATATACTCATTTAA
>BGPR01000136.1:445038-458299 GCA_013235015.1 Araneus ventricosus | reverse complement strand
ATCATTATTTGAAGAATACACAATCAAATGATGTATATCTACTGTTTCATTGATTGTTCAGAAATATTTTTATTATATTTACGTATTTTTTTATATGAATTTAGATATTTTTATTGGCAAATTTTATGAAAAATATCTTATCATAAAATTATTATTATGAATTAAATCAAAATTATTTAAAACCGCTGAATTATTTGAAATTCATTTATTCCATTTATTTTCCCTCAACATTTATTTATTTTTTTAAATTTATGAAAAGAAAAAAGGAAGGAAAAATTATATCTATCGTGCTTGATCCACTCTTACATAGACTTTAATAAATGGTACAAATTTTATAGACTCTCAAGAAATGCCAAAAAATAAATAGCTGTGTGAAAGAAAAATAAGTTTAACTTCCAAAAATTTATATTTTGTTACATAATTTAACAGCTTTTGGAAATGTCATTACAAAATAAATTTTGTATCGAAATTTTCTATTTTTAAAATTCAAAGTAAGCTTAAGATGTAAATTTGGTCTTGTAATAGTTATTCCATAATTATGTATATAGGGTGTTTCCTGAACCCACGGTCAAACTCGAGGGAGGTAGAGAACATCAACCTATAATTACAAAGGAAAGCAGGGTCAATAGAAATGCCACTCTTAAGTGATAAAATACAGACAGTAAGGACAGTATGGAAAACAGTGTAAAGCGCTATATTACTCCCAAAAAAGAGTATAATAATAGTTACAAGATTAACAGGTGTTCAAAATTTCTGCCCATTGGTAACATGATATACGCATGATACTGTTCAGTAATGGTTTCAGACTACCACTTTAGACGACACTGGAAAGGGTGCCAGGCAAATGAGCTCATACGAGCGTTACTTCCGGAGTTCTTGTTAGATCATGCTCAGTAAAATGTAAACATCACCCTTTCATTCTTCACTTTCCACCCATTTTGATGAAAATAACCTCCACCCTCGGCGCATGCGCAAAAGCGCGGAGGGTTTGAATCCGTTACATACAATATATGTATAGATAATTGTTGTTTGCTCTTCTACGTTCATTATTTATCATATATATATCGGCCAAAACCAAAAGTGAAAATCACCCAAGAAACAACACAAAGCATTAAAAATATTTTCTAGATTAAATTTTAAAATTATAGCTTCATAGCGCAGCATTGATTTGGCTTACAACTACCTGTGCAAAAAATTTCATGACTAAGTGCAATACATTGGTCTGGAACGCTATCTACGCTGCATGGATAATAACAAAACGATTCAAAGTACACGATTTTAATTATTTATTCAAATGATGCGACGCTTATCGGGTAAACGCATCAAACCTAGAAACTAGTGAAATTGATGTAGGAAAAGATAAGTGATTCCATTAATCACCGAAAAAAAATTAATTTTTCTGAAGTAGATGAAAGTTTTCTAATGTTTTGAGTTCTCCACGTGTATTTGAACGAAAAAATTAAGGAGATCTACTTATATTTCTCAAAAAAAAAAAAAAAAATTTAGGCTAAACGAAATTTTTTCCAAGGATGTAAATGAGTAGCTATTTTGGATCTAAAATTTATTATTTGATTCAGATTGTTTTTATATGTCACTACAAGTTATTAGTTTACTTAATGCATCAACTCAATCTTATCTACTTCAATTTCTACCGCTTAATTCCCATCTTTGTCTAATTGAATCATTAGAATTAAGCGAGGGTATATTTCACACTTATTCATTTTAATCCCAAACTAATCTATTATTCTCAGCATCTGCAAAGATTGACCTTGATTTATCGGGAAATTCGAATTTAATTACAAATCTTCGAAACTATATAAATTTAAGTTAATCTCTTTAAACGTTGTGTATGTGTCGCCAGATTGTGACTAGAATTTATAGTACAGAACAGTAAATATACGTCCGCAGCCAATAAGATGCTGGGAAATTCACGTCAGCCTCAAATCTAACTATATTATCAGCATTTGTATGATTGCATATTTGAAGCACCTAGGCATCAATCTTAAAGAGATATCATCAAGAAGTTAGAATATTCTTGCATTAAAACTAAATTTTGAAGTGTCGATTATTTGAAGAAAATTATTTAAAATGTGTTATAAGCTCACAAAAATGTATCATTTACATAATCATATAATTTTTTTCACCTGTTTAACAAATGTATAATTCATCCAACACATATAATCAATACTAATAAGAAATTAGAGAATTCTTCCAACGCATATACTATCTATGAAATTGTAGTAATTCTTCCAACGGCTATACTCATTTAAGAAATTGTATAATTCTTCCAACGTATACAACGAGATCTTACAAAATTGTATAATTCTTCCAACGCATATACTCATTTAAGAAATTGTGGTTTAATTCTTCCAACGCATATACTCATTTAACGTATATTTTGTTCACATGCAACAATACCTTTTCCTTGGAATAACAAAAAATTGAATATAATTTGATCTTTATATAAGACGATAATTAAAATGTTGACCGCTAAAATGATGTGTAAAGTGTTTTCTTTCTTGGTTCATCTTAGTATTGGATATGAATAGTTTCACTCTTACCTGAATATTAAAAAAAAAAACACGTCCTGAAATTTCGTAGTCTAGAATTATTAAATTGCGTTTAATATATGTGTTGGACAATACAAAATTAGAAATACAAAATTCGAAATAGAAGAGCTGCATCGATAATACATTTTTTATATTTAATAAATATTGATATTAAAAAATATTATATTCATTAAAAAATTCCTATATAGAAAATAATTTTAAACAAATTTGTTATATAATCGCACAAATTTGATTTTACGCCATCTAAATATGTAAAAATTTTCTTTTCTCAGAGACATTACCTAAATTCCATTCAATTTTAGCAATTATAAAAAAAGATTTTGAAATTATAATTTCGAAATATTTTCGATTTTCCTCTTAAATGAAATTACACCATTGTTTCTGCTTAATATTTATTGGCTTTTACTAAAGACAGAGATGTTGTGTATACTTTGCATACCGAGTTGTGTCATATAAAATATGTGTGTTAATAATAGTGTGATGCACTTTTTTTTACTGAATGGTAATCAAAATTTTAAGATATTATTTGAAACATATATTCGTAATACTATTTCCAACTTCTGCTATTTGGAAAGTTTATTTCATTTTCTCATAATTTTTATAAGCATGTATCAAAGTTTAGCAAGCATTTAATATTGAATTTTAACCACTTTCTAATTCTACATTTAAGATGAAATTTTAATTCAACCTTATAAATTAAGAGCAGGGGTATTGTTCGGAACTTCGCAGTTTCATTATCTGCTAACAAATTCATTCTATAATATTAATTTCATTAGCCTCGCTTACCTGTCATTAAAGACTCTGAAGGCGAAAAGCAAATATTACTCACAATTCGTAAACAACATAACATTTATTCACGCGGAATGACACTTTGTTTATCAAGCCATACCATGCAGCACAAGACAATCACATGTAAGCTTATTTCGGCCATTATGCCTGACAAAGCTACGACTGCAACATAATACTATTGCATATCATGTATGATAGCAGGCACAGTAAGATGTGTAAAAGCATTTTGGAATTTGATTTTAGAAAGAGTCTAGAGAGAGAATGATTACAGAAGTGTTGAGTACAGTACGATTGAACGAATTACGTTTTAAATTTAATATTATGCTCTACAAAAGCATGACTGCACATATACTATTGCATATCAGTGAAGATAGCAGGTAAGTGGCAGTAAGATGTGTGCTACTTGAATTTGATTTTAGAAAGAGTCTAGAGAGAGATCGATTACGAGAAGCAAGGAGTACGGCAATGATTGGAATGGAATTACGCCGCTACGCAGTTACGAAGTGAAATGGTTGTGCTTTAATACAATGTTGTTCTTGTTTTAAAGAAGTCTTATGAACGTCAATCGAGAATATAACCCAGAAGGGATTTCAGGAACCCGTGCAACTTACTGACAGAATTAAGCAAGGCGAAGAGCTTAAATTCAAAGTACGTTACGAAATTTTTTTTGTCGTTATTTGTAAATAAAAGTGTAGTAAAGTGCGCAACAAGTTCATCTTCGCTGAGCAAGGAAGTGCGGATTTGAAGATATTACAAAGAGCTTAAACGGTCAATGTGAGTATTAAGTAAATTGAAAGATTTGAAAAGATGATTTTGGCGAGCAAAGAGTACGATGAAGCGCCAAGGAATGGTTGAATACGATAACAATGAGAGAAAGAGAGAAGAAAATGAACGAAGAAATGAAGAAACTAAATGGCTGAACGAAGATGTAATGAGGAAATCAAGAAATTGCTGAACGAAGACGCCAAGACGAACTAAAATTGTTGAACAGGAAAAAGGCAAGACGAAATTGCTGGAACGAAGACGCCAAGACGAAATTGTTCTTTAACGAAAATGAAAGGATGAAATGGAATTTGAGCTGCAAAAAAACGCGCCTTGAAACAAGGTAGGGTCTCCTAAATTCAAATTCCGTCGCCAATCAAAATGTAAACAGCAGCACGCAAATTAGTTTTCAAAGTTAGAAATTCATCATTTGATGCAAAATCTAATCTAAAAAACGATATAAGTTTATATTCATTTAATTTGTTCGAACGTCTGGCCAAAAGCTGAAATATTGAAAACACTTGGGTAACCTATTTGTTTGGCTTATTGCTATATGACGTTGCGCAGTTAATCGCCAGAGAACCATATGAGATTGCAAACGATTATGGCGAAGTTAAAAAGATATTGTTGAAACGGTACAACTTAACGCCAGAAAAATTTCGCCAAAAAGTTTTTTGGTGCATAATAAGAATTTAGAAGCACCTGGAAAAACTTTACCTATGAATAAGAAGTTTTAAATGAATGGCCAATGGAGTTAGCAGATAGTTTGAAAGAAGATCTTTATCATAATGGATCAACGTAGTAATTCCGCTAAGAAATAAAAGATCATTTATAGGATGACTGGTCTAAGCTGAATTCGCCAGATGATTTTAGTTGAAAACTGGTCAATTATGATATTTTGTGTAGTCAACTTTGTAGAGTAAACAACCGCGAAAGGAATGGCATTACGACAAAGGGACTTTAAAGATGATTCAGTTTACAACTGTAAGGCGCTAGCGTCAGTTTCACCTATTTATTATTGAAATGTAAAATGTATTTTGTATCTGGCAACATTGTTACTATATTCCAGATTGTATCCAGCGATGCGGATGTTGTTCATGTTTTCGCCATGCGTAAATAAGTAGTAAATAATGTAAATTAAATGTATATAATTTAAATCATCATGTTATTGCAACCATACACCCAGCACTCTATCTTACAAACGCCAAATTGGTGACCTCGGAGTTGAATATTACTCTTCTGAGAACGCGGCAATGGCAGAAACCCAGTGATTCATATCGGACGGTACGTTTCGGCATTCCGGAAGTTTCTCGTATTGCTGTGAATGCGCCTGGTTTTGGAGAGAAAACCCGGCGATATGGTTTTTCGCAATTGGAATCCTCCATAATTTATTACCAGTGGATTGCAGTAAGATTCTACAAAGTATCACACTGTCGTCGCTTCGGTCGAAACCGGAATTCTTTCGCAGGTTAGTGATATTATTATCACGATATGCAAAACGTTAAAGGAACGTTTGATTAATATTTTCTGATTCTGAGGAACGTCAATTCTAAAAAAATTGCTGCAAGATGTAGAATTCAAGAGTAAACTCCCGTCTATGCTCTTACGCTCGGGGATGGTGATTTGGGGAAACCGCGTTGGCGATGAACTGGCCGCTTGTTCTTTTTATGGTTGCAGCGCTTGCCCACACAGATGCAAAGCAATTTTAACTACTTAGTGATGATCTTAATTTTCTATCATGGCAGATAAAATTGCAGACGTAACGTCTGGTAGTGAAATATGCCTCTAATCATGTGAAACGAAAGTGGGCTCGAAACGAGCACTCCTAATGATCGCATTTCAAATTTATAAGCCCAAATAAGTGAACTTTCACTGAAAATTGATAGAATGTCGCAGCTTAGGAGATCCAGAAGTACGAGTCGGCTAAATATCGCGTCAATTTGCTAGTCGTAAGGATCAGATGTGCTGGTACCACCTGTTTCGCGAAAATGCTAAAAGTGTGTCCCAATCTTGTAAAGGCAAGCAGGAAAACAGAGGGCCAGACGTTGATGGCGGCCAAAGGCCGGAATAATTCGTTGCCTTAGTAATTCACGATAGACCATCGGGTCTTGTCTCCTAGTGGATACAGGTGCTGATATTAGAGATACAGGAGGTGATGTCTACCTCCTTCATCCGCAGAACGCTGCAACCAAAATCTTGTTAAATTTTACAGCAAAACGGCACAAAAATAAATACGCGGAACTCGAAACCTGTCTCTAATATTGGTTTACAAAGAATTTTTCCTTGGTCTTTATTATAGCTGAGCGTTTCTAGACCCTATTTTAGCGCTGATTTTTTAAATTATTAATACGGGTTAATGTTATTGATTTGAAACGCAATGTCTTAAAGATCAACAAACTATAACTTCTATTGGTAAAATTTCTACCGATATAATACCTATCTATAACTGCTTAAAGCACTAAATTTTAACGATTTAATTCGGGAATACAATGATATTTTGATACGTCGAGATCTCCTATAAAAAAAGTTCAATCTCAATGTTACTATGCATCTTGCCAAAGGTCCTCCTAGAAATAAAAGTAAGGCAATGACGTTTAGCTGAACAGGAATTTCAAAATTAACTAGTTAAAGGAATCTGTAGTCCTTCACCAGTTGTTGGGCAAGTCGGTAAATGGTAAAGAAATTGATGGCTCGGGAGCTACGTGAGACTACAGAGCCTAAACGACCATTCCAGAGCATAAATATCCTATTAGGCATATCCATGATTTCACCTCATATTTAATGAAAAAACTGTTTCACAACCTTGATCTCAAGCGTGCCAATGAATAAGTACCAATGCATGAAGAAGATAAGCAAAAACTGCTATAATAACCCCTTTTGTTTATTTCACTAATTTCATGACTTTGTTTATACCTGCTCAAAGTCCGGACGGCAGCGTTTGATGGATAATGCGTAATTTCAGGGGCTTGATTTTTGTTTTGTTTTACATTGATGATCTGATTGCTTCTTCTCATTGAGAACATTTTAGATCATTTGAAAACAAGTTTTATAGACTACGAAAATTTGGTTTGGTTTAAATCGCGATAAATGTAAGCTGCTGTAAGTACCGACATTTCTTGGCCATAAGATAGATAAATATGGTATTACCTTCTATTACCTGAGAGAAGATTATCAAATTTTCCGATCCAAAAACAGTTCATGGATCTGAGACGATTTTAGGCATGCTCAATTTTTTCCGTCGGTTTTACCCCAGGCGGCTCAAAAACAATTACCTTTACAAAAAAAATGTTGGGAAATGAAAAAACGATAAAACTCCTACTGAATTATTTGTAATCTGACCAAGCTTTTCAAAATTGTATTAATGATCTTAAGGAGGCAACTCCATCTGGCACATCTGAATTCTAATGCAGCCATAATTTAATGATTTTACTCATCCGACAGAGCTACTGGTGGCTGTATGGCAACGCGAAGGATTCAGAAAACTATTAGGTTTTTTCCCGAAACTCAAAGACGGCAGAACAAAAGTACAGCGCATATGACCGGAATTAGCTTATTTTTGCATCCATAAAATATTTTCGCCATTTGCTATGCCGAAACTAAATTTGTCACATTTTAACTGATCATGCTCACCACTTATGCTTTTCATAAAAAAATTGAGAAAACCGTCGCCACGTCAAATAAATCATCTGAATTTCATTGCTCAGTTTACCAAAAGATATTAAAACATAATAGTGTAACAAATAGTTTGTTACTTGGTAAAGTTTAGATATGTTGGTAAGGAGTTGTATTGATGATTTAATGAGATATTTAATTTACATATTACTTTACTTACGACGAAAAACTTATGTGGAACAAATGCATCGCGCGCGGATAATCTGGAATGGCAGCAATGTTGCCAGATACAAAAAGTACACTAAGTTTTCGCTCGCGTAAATAAGTAGTGTAAATAATGTAACAAATGTATATAATTTTAAATCATCATGTTATTGCAACCATACACCCAGCACTCTATCTAAAACGCCAAACAACTGACGAAAAGAAAAGGCTGTAATGGTATTACACATAACGAGAGGGGTGAACCAAAATGCTTCCACTGTTCTAATTTCGGACGCAGTAAAGGAACCACCTGGCTGCCAAAATCAGTTTTAACATGCAGAGAAGGTAATGAACAGGTGTGGGCTATAACCAGGCCGCCAGAAAACGAACTACGCAAGTGAGGAAAGCTTATCTGTTAGACTAGTTGGCGAGAATTCAGGCGAGAATAATTCATTTTAAAGGAAGAAATTAATAATTAGATAACGTGCAAGCTTTAATTGATACTGGAAGTTCGTAAGAATTTTAAAGATTTCAGTTGCTCAGAAACTTAAATTGAAATTTGGAATATGCTGCCAATAAAATATGCTTGGTTTTGGAAATCAAAAGATTGCATTAACGCCTACTCTGAAGAATTGTGCCGATATTGAAGCTGGGATAATGCAGGCCGAAAAACATAAGTATAGTTGTTCCTGACGATGCCTAAGTCAGTTGATCTTATCATCGGATGGTCAGTGTTGATCTTTCCCTATATTGCTTATACCAAAATAGGAAAAAAGTATTCACATTGGATATCGTGAAGATGAACTATTTAGAAACTTCTTTCCGATTGGTTTGAAAAAAGTAACCAGTCTGTCTTAAACGTCTTGAAACAGCTCAGTTAGAGAGAGGATGAGCTTGCAGGTTAAAGACATTTCAGCAAAAAGATGATAAGTAATTTAGCGGATGATCTTAAAATAGCATGAGCCACGACTTCTCACAAGGAGATATTAAGAACTTTAAGGAGAGCGACAACGTTGCTTCTTCAAATCCAGGAAAAGAATAAGAATGACAACTTGAAAAAGCAACAATGATTCTTAGTGAAAACGAATTCATATTACAAAAAAAACAATTCAGGTAAAGTATTGCTCGTGCAAAGGAGACATCGGGCAGTTAGAAGAAAACCTAACATCGACAAGTGAATAACAAACCGCAACCACGATACCAAGCGACCTATGGTTGTCAAGCACAAGTACGCACCAGTGACAAATATAGAATCTCACAAAGCCAGAACCTGTAGTAATGTTCTATGCTGTCTGCGTCAGTCAGCCAGCTTGGAGTGCTTGAATGAAGACGATGATGACTCTAGTGAAAAACTCCGGATGATAAACCTGAAGTGCAAAGACCCAAACGAACTGTACGCAAACCAGAGCGTTATGGAGTTTATATGCCTAGATATAATTTTGCAATTTTTTTCACTGTTTTTTATCTTTTATTAATGTGTTATTTGTTTTGTTTTTGTAATGATATTATTGAATGTAAATAAAATGTGGTCTTGAATTTGAGGTCAATTGAAAAGCCGCATGGTCGAATGTGTTTACTAATATTATATGCCTGACAAAAGCATGACTGCACATACCATTGTATATATGTATGATAAAGCAGGTAAGTGGCAACAGTAAGATGTGTGCTACTTTGAATTTGATTTCAGAAAGAGTTCAGAGAGAAAGACGATTACGAGAAGTGCTGAGTACGGTACGATTTTCTGAACGGAGTTACGTTGTATGGAAGTCGAAGTGAAATGGTTGTGCTTAATAAATGTTGTTTTGTTTTAAAAGAAGTCTTATGAATGTCAATCGACAACATAATACATTACACAAACTCAGACTCAAATACACAGGAGTTTCATATTTGCTACAAGGCGAGTTGGCATCGTATATAGACAGAACAGCAGCGCCACCAGGCGACAAACATGACCTCTTAGTTAAAACAGCTGTAATCATCATAATGTTTAAGGCTTGTAATAAAGAGTTACATGTCAAAATTTGAAGTATAACAACACATGAGAGTATCATGAGGCCGTATATATATACATGTTAAATCTAAATTAAATAAAGCATAACTCTATATTTCCAAAGCTATACACTGATTGCCAATTCCCGCTGTTATACTATGAAGGAGAAGTTATCTATATCTGAGTTTTGGTACCCTGATGTTTAGATAAGGTTCCATGTTAACGTGCGAACCCAACCAACTCCCAACCCAACCGCCGGGGGGTACCAGAATAGACCTCAAATTAGTCTGAAAGTTTAATGAAAGGAGGACTTGAAAAAGGAATGGCACAGTTGAAATTTCGAGCCATTTCGTATTCGCAAATAGTCCATATTCAAAGCAGAACAGGTACTCCCCATACAAGATTGAGTGCGTATCCAGCTATTTCAAACATAAAATGAACTTTCATGACTACTGTGAGAGATTTAAGTTTGATTGAGTTCTGGTTGTTATAGATTTTCCCGGCAGTTAACAAATGGAAAAAGTGACGTCTCCCAACCCAACCGGGGGTACCAGATTAGTCCCCATAGATTCGTATGGTTGTTGATGAAATGAACCACTAAATGCAACGCGGTGGTCAGGTGGCAGTCTCGACTTCGAGGTCACAGAAACGAAGCTAGAGTCTCGTTTTCGCCCAAACCTTGCCGTGTATGTTTCACCTGGCACACGTGAAGTGTGCCATTAAATCTCTGACTGCTTATCCCGAGATTTCTGCGGGTTGGAAGAAAGTCTATTTTTTACTGCATCCTGCGATTATCGCAAGCTAATGGGTTTACTTAGTACTTTTAAAACGTTGAATTATATTACATTAATAAAGCCTTGCATGTAAATAACAATTCGCCTGGTTCAACGGTATTTGAACATGCTTTCAAACGTTGCATCTAAATAGTAATTTAAAAAATTCGGCTGTCAGAGAGTTAACCCTCTAAGCATTGTGCACGTATTTTTCCGTTTCTCATATTGAGTTCAATAGCAGATAATTCATTTTATATGTATAATTTCCTAAACTACCTTGGATTAAATATTCTTAAGATTTCATAGACTTTATTAAGTGCAATAAAGACCAATTATTCTCACTTTAAAAGCAAATTTTTATGAGTTTAAATCTAGTACATTAAAATAGCTAACCGCTCAGAGGGTTTTAAAGGCAAAAGGTCCTCAGGTGGTTGCAGTGTGTTAGTTTGAACATTGAAACACCGCCTCAGGTGCTAACTTACAATTCATCCTAATGCGTTCAATCACAAAATCTGCATGTTCCTCGAACTATTATAAACATCAGTCATTATTTGTTCTAATACAACTAAATGATCTTATTTCGCCATTTAAAGCATTACTCCTCTCTTTCTCACAGATGGTGCCAGAGGGTTCAGTTCTATCCCACGAGATCGTTCGTCACCATGACAAGCTGGAATCTTCCTCCGCTCAGTTGGACATCCCGATGGATTCGAGCTCTCTGCCTGAAGGTGTGCTGCGCCTGGCTTGCGAGGCCTCCATCTCCAATTTCGTCACATCCATATCGAAAGAGCTGCTCATCTCCAGAGAACACAATGACCAACCGCCACAGCAACACATCGACCCGCAGGAAGAAGTGAACAGCCAGGATGGTCTTCGAGCACTGGGCTTCCTGATGGTTGTGACGATGATCTTGTGGATTGAGCTAGTTGGCTGAGGGTGAACGCTGGAATGTTGTGTTTTCGAAATGAAATGTCACATTTTTCTTACGTGCAGTGATAAAAAATGTCTCCTGGCAGATTTGCGCATCTATAACGCACTTATTCGTTAATTTAAATTAGCTCACTTCTCCCCAAATTCTCTCTTCGATTTGTCCTCTAATGAAAGTTTTGAACTTCACCTGTTTTCAGAATTTTTCAAAAGTGACTGAAACAGATATCTTATTTTAAAAAGAAGTTATTCTATACCGTATATTTATTTGTTCCTTCATTTTTTTAGTTCATTATTATTTTTTTGCTTTAATTTATACCAACATTAATCATTATACTTTATATCTGTTTTCACAAGTATTAAAACAACTCAGTTATTTTAATGTATAAATTTTTAATGCAGTATAAAGATTCGGCATTTTCAATCTGAATAAGAATTTTGTAAGATTAATTTAAATTTATGAATTAGAGCGTTATTATACACATTGGACCATCTCATGTACATTTCATTACATTCAATGACATTCATAAGTATTACAACCTTGCAAAGAAGCAAGCGGATAGAATGCAGGCGGACATTCAGAGAGTTGATACATTTTAATTATGATTTTATACTTGATGAAATGCTTGCGCATTCTGTGTGAATAGATTTGAGAAATAATTGTCATGGATAAATGGCAATTGCCTCTATAAGTTCTTGGAATTCCATTAAGATTTCAAGATTCTGTTACAATAGAGATTTGTTACTTTACAGAATATTTCTAGAGGATTATAGCTCAGTAAAAGATATCAACTGACGGACCAGTTTATCCTGAAATGGAAATTATATAATGAAATTCTACTTCAAAGCTTATAAATCTTTTGAATACCGATAAAATTAAGAGTGTTCTAGTTTTTTTGCTCATAAAAATATGCGTTTTCTGGAGTGAAATTAAATTATTTACTAGTCACTCTTTTGAAGTCAATTATCAGCCAAAATTTAAACTATTTTAAATTTCAATCATAGTTATGCTGAATATGAATAATTAAAATTGAATTATGCGTTGCAATAGCTGTTATCTGTCCATATATTCAAAATATAAAAAAATAATGAAAAAAGTGGATTCTGCGAAAATAGTACATAAATGTTAAACTAGCTCAAATATTATGAAAATATTTCTCCTTGATGCAAATATGTCAACTCTTTGTACACTATCTCTAATCATCAAGAAATAAACCATCATTTGACATTCAGCCATTATAAAGAATTCTTAATGGTTTAATAAATTAAAAATCATCGCTTACAAAGTCATGGAAATGATTCTTTTCATTAAATAAATTTCTGTCAAATTCAAATATTTGAGAAGTAAAAACGAACTGGAATGAATTCAATATTGCAAGTTAAACAAAGGAACATAATCATTCACTGTGCAGTGAAGCATATTCCGAAGACATGCATAGAAAAAAAAATATTTGGAGTATAAATTCAGATTCTGCTCTCTTTTTTTTTATCACTGTTTGATATAATGTAAGAAATGTTCAGGTGTTGTTATAGGAAGTTATTTTCTCCCAAATTGGCATGTACTGGTGTCACCAGGTAATCTGTTCTGGGTTTCAATCATTCATTGTGTATTTAAGCATATTCCAAAGAAGGGC
>BGPR01000136.1:416660-445028 GCA_013235015.1 Araneus ventricosus | reverse complement strand
GGGTTTCAATCATTCATTGTGTATTTAAGCATATTCCAAAGAAGGGCATAAAGAAAGGAAATTATTCAGAGTATAAATTACGATTTTGCCATCTTTTTATCACTGTTTGAGATAACGTAAAAAATGTTCAGGTGTTGATGTTGGTCAGGAAGTTATTTTTTCCCAAATTGGCACGTACTGCTGTCACCAGGTAATCTGTTATGGATTTCACAACTATAATTAAATTTATCTAATGAGTTCTCTTTTTCAGCTTCTAACTTTACACACAAAAAGTAGCTCATGAAAGTCGTCATACAGTATCGTAAATTTATATAAATATACATATTGTGTCAGTCTATGTCGTTTATGTGTCTTGGGAGAGAAATGTTGATGTAAAGTTTAATTTATGTGAATTTATGTCCCAGGAAATTATTTGTATGTGACTTCAATCAATAAATGTTTGAAAGTGGATCTTTAAATTTTAATTTGTGATTAATCATGCATTCATTAGAAAAATTCGCTTTCAGATTTTTCCATTGATTTTCTGCTAATAAGGCATATTGAGGGATGATCTATGGGGGAATTTAAAGTTTTCCTTTAAATTTATTTATCTATTTATGAATTAAATTATGCCGTGGTCGAAGGTTTAAACAGCATTAATTGTTTTCATTACAGTCAGTAAAGAACTTTTGTTTTTTAAACATTCTTCAATTTGAAAAAATCTTGAGCAGTATTTCATATATATTTTTTGGATAAACACATTTTAACGCGACATGATTCTCTCCAGTCCACTGGCGGTCATATACACACTTGTGTTCACTTCATTTGTATCACTTACAACGCTTTATAATTCCCAATGAGTTCTGGGCCAGTGGTGACCTAGTAGTAAAGTCTAGCCATCAGGGCTGGAGGTTTTTAGGTTCAGAACCTTATTCCACGAAGATCCGCCGTCTATATGGATGTTAGGCACACTAAATCTGACGTCGTGAGCCAGGCGCCCACCCATCGGTGTGGTGCAGAAGTTTGGAGAGTGGATGACAGCTCAGATACCGTCCTCATCATCTGACGGTGGTTCAAAAGTTACAGTGAGTAAAGAACTTTTGTTTTTTAAACATTCTTTAATTTAAAAAAATCTTGAGCAGGATTTCATAAATATATTTTGGATAAACACATTCTAACGCGAACATCATTCACTCTAGTCCACTGGCGGTCATATACACATTTGTGTTCTCTTCATTTGTGTCATTTAAAACGCTTTATAATTCCCAATGAGTTCTGGGGCCACGATGACCTAGTAGTAAAGTCTCGCCATCTGAGCCGGAGGTTTTTAGGTTCAGAACCTTATTCCACGAAGATCCGCCGTCTATATGGATGTTAGGCACACTAAATCTGACGTCGTGAGCCAGGCGCCCACCCATTGGTGTGGTGCAGAAGTTTGGAGAGTGGATGTCAGCTCAGATACCGTCCTCATCATCTGACGGTGGTTCAAAAGTTACAGTGAGTAAAGAACTTTTGTTTTTTAAACATTCTTTAATTTTAAAAAATCTTGAGCAGGATTTCATAAATATATTTTGGATAAACACATTCTAACGCGAACATCATTCACTCTAGTCCACTGGCGGTCATACACACATTTGTGTTCTCTTCATTTGTGTCATTTAAAACGCTTTATAATTCCCAATGAGTTCTGGGGCCACGATGACCTAGTAGTAAAGTCTCGCCATCTGAGCCGGAGGTTTTTAGGTTCAGAACCTTATTCCACTGAAGATCCGTCTTGTATATGGATCTTAGGCTCGCTAAATCTGACGTCGTGAGCCAGGCGCCCTCCCATTGGTGTGGTGCGGAAGTTTGTAGAGTGGATGACAGCTCAGATATCGTCCTCGTTATCTGACGGTGGTTCAAGAGTATGAAGTCCTTCCCAAATTAGCCTTCAATGTTGTTTCAAAAAGGAACATTTATGTAATTAAACTAAGCTCAGTAGCATCTGCTCTCTTATTTTCTCATATCACTTCTGTTTTATTGAATCCAAGGCTACTTTCCTATTGTTCCACATACAGGGTAATATCTAAAATGAACCGCTGTAACCTTCTGTTATCTGCTGACAAAGAATTATTACATGTTTTCACTTATAGCGGTAGCGCCATACAGCCAGATGGAGACACCCATTATGGACAAGTTCACTTTTACTGGGTAGCTGACGAATAGCGTCATATGTGGTCAGTGAAGGAGGATAAATTGCTTGTAACCTTAATTTTTGGTATGACTTCCAACATGAATGAAATCCAAATTTTAAAGGAATTTTGCTATATTAATAATAGGGTAAAAATTAAATTTTTCACTTTTTATAATCCTCTGGAAAAGTGTAAAGGGTACAAATTTAATTTTTACCCTTTACACTTTCTCAGAGGATTATAAAAAGTGAAAAATATCAAAATGAATCCAAAAAGAAACATAAGCAAATGCAAGCAAAGAGAGATACAAAATACAAATTTATTTAAACATGTATTTATATGTAGAATTTTAATTATTTAACACCTTTCCATAGGTTTATAAAAGGTGAGAAAATATGAAGATGTATCCAAAAAGAAACATAAGCACTTGCAAGTTAAGAGAGGTACAAAATAAAAATTTATTTAAACGACTATTTATATGTAAAACAGGATAAGACAAAGAGACTATCCACTTAAAATAAAAATTGTATTTAAATATAAGCTACGGATTAAACAATAATAAAATAAGAGAAAAATTTAATGACGCCATATTACATTAATCGTCTTTCTCTCTTCAATTTCAATGAAAGAAACTCCTTTAAATTATTTTTTAATATGGCAATACTCCCATATTAGGCAATAATTTTTACAAAGATTCAAAATATTTGCTAGCTTTAAAAAGGAAAGGATTCCATTTCAACAAGTAATTTCACAGAACAAATAATATTATCTGTAATTGTAAAAAATATATTTGGATTTAGAAATTTAATGTAAGCAATTACTAACAGTTTTCAATTTCAGAACTCGTAATGTTCAAATATTCTACAATAATTTTCAAAATTACATAATTAAATTATAATGTTGAATCATTATACACTAAAGTCAACTCATAGAACCTTTTTATTAATTTTATATAATAAAACGGAATACACAGATAAATAAATTACAAAAGATAAAATCTTCTGACGAATAAAACTGATTTAATTAGAATAGTTTTCCTCATAAATGCTCATGACGCGACAATATTTTACATGAAATTGCACTTCTAGTTCTTTTATTTACAATCAATAAAGCTTAATTGCGTCAATTTTCTCTGAAATATGCCTTTTGGTGTAACTTTTCTATTTTTTCAACCATAATACTCTACTTTAGTTATCTGAAATCGATATTTAAGAACCAGTACTATCATCCATTTTGGTGCAAGCACTGAAAATTAACCTGCGAAGCTTTTCATTTTCTTTTAAAAAGCAGATCATTTGGTACTTTTTTCTGTGCTGAGTATTTTTCTTTCTGATTTTGAATGCGTATAAATCTAATAAAGTTCATAATGTCTCTATTCAGAATCGGGTTAAAAAAGAAATTTCTTCACTAATCTGTAAAGTTCTGCAACTTAAAAGATGATTTTTTTTACGGTTTATGGAAATGGGAAAAAAATTGCGTTAATTCAAACAAAATTTTTCATGTACAAGATAGAAAGTTAAATCGTTTATTTCATATCAGAAGAGCATTCATTGATAAAATAATAAATCTTTAATAAAAAATATGACAAATTTCTTTCACATCTAGTTTTTTTAAATATGATTTAATTATTTTATTACCTATCCAGTGTCGAATCCAAAATTCGGGTCTGGGTTATAAAAATTTTGTATCATCGTGACGAATGTCAAACCTCATGGCTTATGTAAACCTAAACACTTTAACTTTACAGACTTTACTCACCTGACAATAAGAATCATAAAGAACAGTACAATATTTTCGATAATTTAATAAAAAATACAATGAAATAACTAGACAAAAAATACTTTCGACCGGTTCAATGTTACAAGTACAAGTGGAATGACTAGAAAAGTAGGAAAAATTTCGAGCCTGTGAGGCCGGAAAGAAATGTTGTCACGTTTTTATTATTTAAAAAAAAGGGAAATTAAGAACAAACATTTGTAGAGATTTTAAATAAAATCAAGAATTCTGGTTTAGCTCTGGGGGGGGGGTGCAGCCCGATAGCCTCCCCCCTGGATTCACCACCGTACCTATCCATTATCTTATCTATCTTTAACTATTACCTTATTTGCTGGAGGATACAGATGTCTCATGAAATTAACAAACAAAATGTGGAATTATTCTTATTTCATTTCCAATCATTTTATTGCCGGTTGTCTTACTTATTTATATTCTTTACTTATCTTATTCTTAATGATATTTTTTTGCATGCAGATCTGAGGATACATCGATTAAGGAAGGCATACAGATATGAGAATTGCATGCAGATACATCGATTAAGTAATAATTCATCAGCCTAAATCAACCCAAAGTTGTTTTGTATTAAGTTTAACTACTGCATGTGAATCTAATTCATTTTGAAGCATTCGTGGGTTTTTCTAAATCTGACCGTAAAAATGACATATACGTAATTAATATAACGCAATGCATTATGTATTCATTGCGTAACCATAAAATTTTTTATTAAAACAAAGCCACTCCTTATGTAATAGTTATTCCAAAAAAGAGAAATTAATTCGTAACTGTAATCATGGGAATATTTCGATGTTTCATTTTATGTCTCCCAGTAGCAATTATCTACTTTTCATTAACATATCAAGCTCAAAAATTTTAATATATCCTTGTCTTTAAGAATTACTGGCAATAAAACTTGTTTCAAAAGTGTGAAAGCATACAGAAATTTGTATGTGAAACCATATAAACATTTTATAATTTATAGCCAGACCATAAAAGTGTAACACTTTTCAACTGTTTAGTATGCCAAAACATACAATTTTAAATCGTATGTAGTTCAAAATGAAATGAGACATTTTTGTCGAATTAATCGCCATTCAAGTTCCATTAAGTAAAAGGAATACTTTAACTCTTAGTAAAGGTTCAATGTGATGGTGTTTCTTTCAAATTACATCGAAAATTACTTACTAGCGTAATGACTTTAGAATGCCGCTGATGATGCGCCAACTGCGTGTGGGGGATTGGCGGGTTGGGTAAGTTAAGAATGCCAAATGTGTCTCCTTTAATATATTTAGCCCAATCAACGAAAGTCAAAAATCGACGAATAGAAAAAAATGGTGTAGTTTTGAAATTTGGCACGGTTGTTGGCGGTGGTATACTAAACGACACACTAAAAGTCCCCGCCGGTGGGAGGTGCGTGGGGTTGAAATTGGGGCGTTTTCAGTCTTTCTTAAATATCTCGAAATCTATGGCTTCTATGGTTTCTTCAGCACTTTTAATTGATTTTACCATTATAATAAGAAATTTTAGAATTATTCACTTTTAAATCCCCTTGTTTCTTCTAAAATTTCATGTTACAACAAATTTAGGACTTGTTCTGTAGGAAATTTAATGTAGTTTAATTTTATACATAATTTTTTCGCTAGGATCCAGTTTTCGAGATATTTAAGAAAAACTGAGAAATACCCCCCTTTCAACCCCCATGTACACCCTGGGCATCCTCCACCAACGGGGACTTTTAATAGGTCATTTAGGGCACTCTCCCCAGCAACTGTTCCGAATTTCAAAACTACACCATTTTTTAAATTTACAATTCGTTGGCTGGACTACGAGTAGAAGGAAACTTGTGAATGGGGACGGATTTGAGGGGAGGAAGGCTGCATAAGTTTTCATCAAATGGGTTTGTCAGCCCCCTCTACTCCTAAACATACAATATTACACTTATATATTTATTATATAGGCATGAGGTTTACATGATAGTTGCTGATTCAGCACTTTTAATTGATTTTACCAATACAATAAGGAATTTTAGAAATATTAACTTTTAAATCCCCCTGTATCTTCTGAACTATTCATGCTACAAAAAAACGTAAGACTTTTTTTGTAGGAAATTGTATGAAGTTTAATTTTGTAATTGATTTCTTTTCGATAGAACCCTAGTTATCGAGATATTTAAGAAAAACTGAAAAAATCCCTCTTTAAACCCCTGTACCCCCGCGCGCCCCCACCGCCGGGACCTTCAGCATATCGTTTAGGACACTACCCCCAACAACTGTGCCAAATTTCAAAACTACACCATTTTTTCGATTTTTCCTTCATTGACTGGACTATATTGTGAAACTCATGAAGTAAGAAAACCTGACTTGTTATTGATATCAGGTGGCTCATGCACATGCTTTAAAACTTAATATATAAATACTTTCTGCTATAAAAAAGAAAAGAATACCGTCACTGGTTCTTGCCATTTTATTGTTTGGCGTCCAACTTTCTGTTTCAGGAGAAATCGCGCCATCCATCCAATTCCCTTCCCTCGCATTAAGCTTTTTCTAGCCTTGTAATATATTAGGTTTTTCCAATGACTGATATCAAAATACCTCTAGTGTTTTCTTTTATATTTTAGTGTTTTTTATTAGTTAAACTTAATGTAAATTTTATGTTGTATTTATAGATATTCTCGCTCCTTTATTCTTTATATACACTTCTGGTTTCGGCCGAAACTGAGGAGGTGAATAATTTACAATGCAGAGCCGTTGCAATAGGAAGCGACGGCGAAACGAAAGGATTTGAAAATGGAAGTAGAGATGCCAATTTACTGTTAGCAATAATCAAGAATAAAGCAAGATATTAGTAATTTTCTGTTTCATTTAAACAGCATACCACAGAGTAGCAGTGCGAAGTTCACATTTACTTAAAAATTAGACTTCTGAAAAACATGCTACATTTGCTGGTCAGCGCACTCTTCCTTTGCCTCCGCATCTCTTAAGAGTACTAGCCGTTTTCTTTAACTTTCTTACCGCATTTAACTCTATAATGTCTATCAGTTAGGTTTGGGGACTCAAATGATTTTCACTTATCAATCAAGGAAGCGAGGCCCAGTCACGTGGCGAGTTTTTGGGAGGTAGAAGTCAAACACAAATACAATGATTGGAATGGCGTTTTGGAATATTGCCGTGTGTGAGTGTCTGTGTCTGTGTGTGTGTGCGTGTGTGTCTGCGTGTGCGTGTGTGCGTGTTGGAATACTACTTGCTTCTGAGCTATGGAAGACTTCTCGGCATTTACTCAAACTTGTAACTGGAAGCTAAAAGCTGCCTAGAATGGACGTGTCCAAATGATGTCTTATTCACCCGGAGAGTGTCGGTGTTAAAGTTGATTTAAAATCAGCCTTACACCTTAAAGTTTCTGCTCACACTTGAATTGTATGAAATAAGGGAATTTGATCCTAATTACGAGAGAAAAGGAGCTCAAACAAACTGTGCTAGCCACATCAATATCTTTTATTAGTATAAAAATCCTACTCAGCGAATAATAGTTGTTCCCAAATCACGACATGATTTCAACTAAGCTCACCTGCGTTTAGTACCCAGAAAAATGATAATGTTTTATCTTCAAGAAGAGAGTACTTCTGTTTTCTTTTTCCTCGTATCTTCTAAATCTCAGGGTAAAAAATTCTTTAGAAAGAAATAAATTTAATTGTTACATATTATGTTACGTAATAGCCTTTTATTATGTGTGATTTATTGACCCGGTTTTGGCCAGACATCATTGGGTATTATAGTTTGGATAAGTCATAGCTCTAAAAAATGCTTTTATATAGTGCCGAAAAAAGTGTCATAATTTTGCTCGACAAAAGCTTCACAAACTATTTTAATTATTCGAATAGACTTCAAGCATTTGATTTTTCAAGCCTGCTAATCCTGTATAAAGACAAATAGTTATTTTAAAACTCTCGAAAAATTTATTTTCTTAACATGTGAAATATAAATAGGGAGAAAATTTGAAATCAAACTCTTTATATTGGTACATTTTCAGGCTCATTCACACTTATATAATACACCTGCTTAAACCTCAGAAATAAATGATATTAAAAATAAGAGCTCAGATAAAGAGCTTTCAGTTTTAATAGGCATCACATCTGACATCAGACTCAGGCATAACATCTAATTTAGTAATAAAATCCATAAAATTGTAGTTTTTAAATGCATGAAAGAAATATGTTTACTAAATTCATTACAGAACGATAGAAGCAGAAAATAAATGAAAATATGTGAAAGAAATTTCTGGCAATTACTGGCTGATATCGAAAAAGAGATTTGCTTTTAAGTTTATTAAAAATATATGTAAAAAAATATGTAGTGGAAAGTCGGGTAAACTAACGATGAGGGTAAGATGACGAATTTGATTTTTCTCAAAAATTATACTAGATGACAGCCCCGATTCTGCGTCATCATAGACCTCTAGCAACCAGCTACCCGTGTTACGCCAAAATATTCCATCCCGTCATATGTCTGGTACACTTTACGCGTGTATCCGATGTAACTTTTGGTTGCTGCTTGTTAAGAGATAACGTTCACGCAGTAAATATTTTTGATTTATATATGTGATATTCGTAAAGAGCTAATCAAAACCTGTTCAATGATGCATTATTTTAGTTTTTTCTGATGAGCTCAATGTCCTTTAATGTATTTTCGAAATAAAAATGTCCGATGTCGGATAAGATGGCGAATTGGGTGGAGGGTAGGATAGTGATCCAACGTCTGATTTACTTATACCTGGAGGAACTCATCTCTTTTCTGATCCTCTTGTACCTAAAGCATGTGTGACTTCGGATTTTCCACTGCTTTCGCCAAAGGAAGTAGAAAGCAACAAGGAGACATAAAAAGATATTGCCCTCCATGCACCTCACTGGCATCCATAGAAAGAAAACACAGACGTCTGAAGTCAGTAAGACTAAACTCAACCAACCTGCTAAAAATCCTACAAAAAAGAAAAAATTAGCTAAGCGACAGCTCAACTTCTAAACTTCTACGAATTGAGTCTGAAGACTCAACTCATACATATGAATTATCTCACGTTGGCACTGATGATCATCTGGACCCAAACTATCTCGATAATCAAGCATACATTATTTCGGGTGAACTAGGGAAAACGGAATTGGGGTTCAAATGCTTTATGTGCAAGTTCTTAGCTCTTTTTGCATACACGGGCTGGGGCGAAATCTAAGCTACACATCGCCCATGGAAATTTGATTATTGTAATTTAATTCACTTCTTAAATTTAATCGAAAATTTCGAATTATATTGTTTCGTTTGTTTTTATGCTGTTTCTTTAGTTTTTTTGTATTTGTTTTTTGTTTTCAATTTGTTATGACAAATATGTGGTCTCAACAGTTTTAAATAGTTCATTTATAATATATGACGTTGAATTAAATCGTTGTCTCAGTTCGCCATCTTACCGCACAGTCGGACAACATGACGGAAATTACTCCTTTTTCTAAAATGCAATTTTTGAATCTCAAACTTCAAAATAACACTTTTAAAAAATTTCACTTTAAAGTAAAGAGTTGCAAGAAGGTTTTGCCGAAACGATACCCCTTCTGCAGCATATAGTGAGGTCACAAAAAGTCACCAAATCTTAAGGTCATCATCTTACCTGACATTCCTCTTCATGAAACCAGAAACGGCATGTACATAAATTCTTTCTCTAATTTAAGGCAAAATTAATTAACGTACACGTCAAGAACGAAGCGTCAAGTTAATTTTGTATTTCAATGTGAATTTAGCGTGAGGAAAAAAGACGCAAGATCATAATCCAGTTCGAAACAATAAACCGTTACATGTTATTTTACCTGGACAGTAACGAAGACTAAGTGGTTAATTGTTTCTATTTGTATTTTACTCTTAAATTTTGTGTTATCTGGTCTTTAGTAGAAATTATCAATAATAATTATTTCAAATGCTAAATATTTATGTACCCCAGATGATTTTATAAAAGCAATTATATCATAGTACGTGTACTTAAAATTAATGAGAACCTGAGCTGTTAATTAATTACGAAAATTAAAGAGGGATACTTTAAGTTTTTGCAAAATTTGAAAAAAGAAAAAACATTTGAATTCCTCAAGTTCATTAAACTGAGCATATCCTTACACTTGAAAGGCGTTTATGAAAGCCAATAAATCTGCATTATTTTTCAAAACTTGCAATATTACTTCAATTAATGTAAGTGTTATTCTTCCGAACTTTTTCGGCCGCTAAAAATAGCGAAATAAAAAGTAATAGTTAGGTATGTGTTGTCCGCAGAATTTTTGTCGATTAATAAAACTTTCTTTCACCTCCAGAATTCTCCAGGAATTTCGGAAAACGTTAAGCGAACTATTTATCATTACAGAATTTCATTAACGCCAAAATTCCTTTACTTATCCATTTTGTCTGAGTTTCTTGAAAAACGGGAGAATAAATTTTGATAGCGCATATTTTACTTTCAAGAAAGCATTATCTTAATTTTAATGATTGATGTGATATTTCTATAATGAACTTTGCCGTACGATATAAACCAAAGGCATATTTTTTCTTAATACAAAGAAAAACTTTTTTATTTAATGTAAATAATTATAAGAATAAATAAAGAATGTAAGCATTCATTTTTTTCTTCGATTGAAAGAGATTCTTTCATAATTAAACAACACACGTCAATCCTTTACAATTAAATTAAAAAATACCACTCATGGTTTGAGGATTTTAATGATTTCATATTAAAGGCATCAGCTTAAAACCTTCAACAGTAGATAATCGTGCACATAATAAGATGAAAATATGTGTCTTAAAAATATAATAAAATAAGCATGAAAGTTCTGAAGGTGGGTATCTCAATAGGAGAGAAATGAAAAATTGTTCTTTACTGAGAAACAAGTAATATAAAAAACAATTTTAAGTCAATTCCTACTTAGGTCAACAAAGAAAAATTTTAATTTAGAAATTTTTTCTCCCATATAAAACTAAAATGAACTAATTTAATTTAATTTAATTAATTAATATTTGAAAAACTGTATTAACATCAAGTGTCATCCACTAGAAGTTTTAAAAAATGTATTTGAACTTGAGTGGATGAATAAAAAGTATTTTATCAACGATTGAATCTTGAAAATTCCCTTTGTCGGCAAAGTCGCCAAATTTGCCGCCAAGTCGCCAAATTTGTCGCCAAGGTTGCCAAATTTATCGCCAAGTCGCTACATCTGTAATGTTAATAGTTTTCGAGATATAATGAAAAACGTACTGCGCATGTGCAAAGATATGTCTAAAATATGGGGGTGCTTCGATGACCCCATGGGCCATCCATATACCCAAGAACCAAGTCTGTAATGTTAATAGTTTTCGAGATATAATGAAAAACGTATTGCGCATGCGTCATACATAACGGACAAACATACAGACAAGAAAGCGAATTAATATTGCATTGTCATCTAGTTCTGAGCTATGTTTAAAGTTTCAAGTTTCCAGCTCATTGGGAAGTTAGTTTAAAATCGATTGCAAAATTTGAACAAGATATATATATAAATATATATAGGGAGAGTGTGAACTAATAGTAGGAATTGAATAAGCGTAAGTTCTTACATCTTGCATTCTTACATTCTTTAATTACAGTGGGACTTCCTACACATTACCTTAGCTGATTGGGACTTGAATCACTTTGGATTATCGAAAACTCGGTTAGTAATCATTCACTTTTAAATCATGACTTCTTTTATTTAGAAAAGTTTTTTTTCCAAAATTTTTATTTGAAATTATAATAATAAGTTCTCAGGTTCGACCACATATTCACAGAGAAGGAGAATCAGAGGTTCCACTCCGCAATTTTATCTGCGCGCCCACTCGCCAACAAAGCGAACTAGCCACTCGATACCAGCGCCCGCCGTTTCAAACGGAACGCCAAGCTCGCCACCATGTTTGTTGTGTTAGATGTCGATCTTCATAAAAACAGGTAAGTTTAATACATGTTTCGTAACTTATATCACAGTAGATTTAAGTTAATCAAAAATTTGCATCATTTAGTTGCAATTTTATGAATAAAATAACGAAGTTTATTTTTTTAACGTTGACGTATTCTGGTTAATTCCTTTGTTGGCTATAGATGGTCTACTGTCTATGTGAAGTGCAATGCTAAAAAAGTTGTCATTACGGTCTATGGGAGTGAGACCTCTGATTCTTCTTCTCTGTGCACATATTAACATTTTAATAAACTCTTTTATTAGCCATCAAACTTCTTCCATGCATTTTTGAAACAGTTGCGGTGAGAAGATTCACGAATGTTACGTATTTTAGTTCTTTCTTTTGCATTCCCTTTTGTCCAAAATTTGATAGAAATCTGCGAAATATGTGTAAAGACCACATACGAAGTGTCATCACTCTAGCTGCGATAGTTTTCGAGTTATCGGTTCACAGACAGACAGTCATAATTCCAAAATTGTGTTTTTCGGACTCGGGGAGATCTAAAACGCGGAAATTCATCAAAATCTCGAGTTCAAATCTTTTGACGATTACAAAAATTTCTCTTTGTATACAAAAAAAGTAAAAAAGCATATAAATATTTCTCTTTCATAAATGTATATAAGCTTATGACAGGAAACAGAGAGTTGTCAAAATTTTGAGGAGAAATGTTAAAGGAAATTTTCACAAACAAATTGATTATATGTCGGCCGACTTTTTTCTACCTCATTCTTCCAGAACATAGCCGCAGTTTCATAAAAAGTAGTGCTTTTTATTACTGATTTAGTGATGTTTGCTTTCAGTTTCAGTTTTTCAGTTAATGCAGCTGATCAATGTGTTACTCAATTGTCAAAAACTTACAAATAATTTATAATTACGAAATTCGGTTTTTGCAAATAGCCTGACAGTTAAAATGCGACAGATGCACAAAAGTTTCTTAACAAATTCTTTGTAAAGTATATTGCTTCGACATCATTGAATAAAACAGTGTTAATATCGAAATTCTGAACATGTAACTGAATTTTATGTTTGTCTAGTTAGTTAATTTTTATGCAGCTTCATGTCTGACACTTCTGGTGACTTACATTTCTTAGCCCACAGCTTCATCTTATGATTTATAAGATGCTGGATTTAATGTTTTTACTTAAAGTACAATTCATGAAAACTTTTGCCATTAAAATTTCAATAACCCTTTTGGTGAATTAATGAGAATGCTTTTCATCATATTAAATAACCGTTTTATTCTAGAATTAATTTATATCAAGCAAGTCAAACAACCACCGTCTACATGTGATTTACCCTTTAAATAGCACTTAGAAAGATGTCATGTCTTTAGCTAGATTTTTAAAACTTCCTATCATACATCCCAGAACACGTTTAGGCAAAATTACAGCAAATCAAAAATACACGAAATGTTTTTAAAACTTAGATTTGAGTTGCAATAAGGTTTTACGACAAATTCTAAATATTTGAAAAACAATTTTTTTTTGTTTTCCTGTAATTTTTTGATAAATATAAAATTGGCAAGTAATCATTTGGAAATGAAAGTATAGAATTCCTTTCTGATTTCTCCTTGATGGAAATTGCGATGACTGTATTTTACAAATATTTTTTACCCTGATTTACGCGTAATCAAAAGTTTTCATGCAAACTGAGTTCCATGTTCGGAAGTACATATTAGAACCCGAAGTTATTTCAACAATTATATTAATGAATTATTTTGAAGAAAGATAAAATATACCTCGTAAGATCCAAAAGTATAGGCCAACATTATGGGGAGTAATCACTGCCAACACGATGTCAACGAAGTTAAAAAAATTTATAGCAGAAAATTCATACCAGACGTAAGGGAAAAAACCTTTATACCTAATTTTGAATCTGCCTTGGAAATTTCCTTGAATATAAAAAATAAAAATAAAAAATACCAAAACGCAAAATAAAAATTATAAAATATGTAAAAAAACGAAATAAAAATTACAAAAAATGAAAAATAACAAAAGGTTCTTAGGTTTTTTAGTTAATGTATCTCTCATTAGATGGGGCTAGATGCTCACTCCTGCAAACAAAGCTTCCTTTGTTTTTAGTTGGCGTCTGTTCTGCCATGATGGCGATAGGTAAGGTTTTTTAAGCCTTTTTTCCTTCTTTAGACTTTGTTAGTAAAGACTGTTTAGATTTCGTTTCTCTGAAATGTTATTTTCCCTATTTTTGTTTCCAATTGTCCGGGATAGGTTCAGGTCACAGAGGAAAAGTTTATTTGAACTTAAAGTCGTTTTTCTCGACAGAAAACGTATCCCTATTAGAATCCAAAATCGAAAGTGGCATTTGAAGAATTTTTCCATATGGATTCTTCCTTCTTTGGTTTCTTCAATCATTTGTCGTCAATTTTGTTGCTTTTTAATGTCTATTATATTTTTTTAATATCTTTGTCATCGCAATTTTTCTTATATGCAGCAGCGTTAACGCGCGCCAGATACATTGCTTTTACTATTGTTCTTTTATCTATTTAGCTATTATTTTCTGTACTTACTCTAGTTTCTTTATACCGTTGTACTTGATCATCTTTATAATGCAGTATTTGAAATGAGTCTTTGTTCATATAAAATATTTCTTCTTCTTTTGCAGCCCACGTAAACTGATCTTTTGGCTCATCTAAGCTTTAATTTTAACACAATTGATTTAGAATTTGACTTTAAATGTCTAGAAGAAATTCAGGTGGAATGCATACCCTATCATTCCTAGTGGCTTCTGCCTGGAACGCAAGAATACATTCATTTGTTTTCAAAGTCATTCAATACAAAAGCTTAAATGAGTAAAAAAGTAACTTCTGGATGAAAGGAAACAGTTGGATGTGTGATCACTCATTTGTTTCGACAGAAAAGAATAGATCATTACTTCTGAAACATGGTTACTGTTGTTTGTTTTTCACAAAAAGTTAGGATCATTTATTTTTACTGGGACAGGACAATAGAAGAAATGTTTAAATCTCATCTACCAAGGAAAAAAATGACAAAGAATTAATAGTTGTAAGAGAATAAACTAAAACAAACTTTGAAATTAACATGTCAACTGAAATCGTCATCGGTGCGAACCCTTTTAAATTAAAAAAAAAAGCAATTCAAGTATTCTTTCGAACCTTACATCAGATAGGTTTTAAAGAATTCTTGAATTGATTATGTTGTGTCAAAATGAATATTATTCTTAACATTTCTGAGGTACCACTTCATTCGCAAATAAATATCGAGATTTCTTTTCATAAAAATTCCATGAAATCTTTTGAAGATTTGTTACTCTTTTTTCAACCGATGCTCATCAATTAAAATTCAAAAATCCAGCTTCAATTTTGCAACATTTACTTGTGTCATTACTTATTTATCGTTCGCTATATAAATGTAAAGACTATCTCATAATAAAGTAAATGTCTCAATACTCCTAATGTATGACTTTTAGGGTCCTGGAAACTTTTATGTAGCTGGAACATCTTCCTAAATTTAGCGTCAGTTTAGTTAGAAAAAGCAGCGAAGAAAGTGTAAAATAGGATAAGAAGATGGGGTGATAATTATGCTTTATGCATGTAGTTCTGTTTTATTATAGGATAACATTTTTTGTTTTAAAATGAGAAAACGTTGTTTTAGGATGGGAAGTAATTATTTGTTTATGGTAGAACAATAGGACGGCTTGAATTGTAAACAAATCTATTCACATATTTCTGATGCAATTGTTACATATTTAGCACTAGCCGCCTTTGGCGACCAGCTTGTTCGCCGGGAATATGATTTTAATTGAATCTTGGATCATTTTATATTCATGGTTCTCCTAACAACAAAATTTTAAACTTCAGTTTGTGGTAGATATTTAACTCAAGTTCTATTAGTGACCTTGGACCTCTTCTGTCCATTGTCTACATAAATGTTCCTAATGGAGTCAAATAACTGACCATGTCATGTAACTTCTAATTCCATGTTGTCGGCACTATCTTCACTTTCTTATTCCTCTTGTAAAATATGCGTTTCATTTCAACATTAAAATGACGCGGCACATTTTATAGCCAGCGGCATGTTAGCTGGATTAAAACATTCTGAGAAAAGAATGAAAACGTAGCAAACATTCAGCTTAATTTATATATTTCTTAATGGAAGCAAAGCAATATCTCGGAGACCTTGGCTTACAAATTTCACAAACATCTTGATGCAATAAAATATGAAAGCAAAATATATTAGGATCCTATCTCAGATTACAACAATGAAAAAGAGATAGGCATTTAAATATTTGTTTAAACAATGAAAACGGTTTGAGTTGCGTTGCAACAATGAAAAGTATTGTTGTAAACTATGCCAAAAATACTTTTAAAAATTTATTAAAATTAGAGAAAAATACTGTACGTCAACTTAATTCATATCACTGAAAAGGTAAATTTTTATATTTTCATATAGTGTAAAAATGAATTTTAAGCTGTAATATTTTCGAAAGTTATTAAGGAAAAACTCAAAAATTTCGTTTAATTTTTAATTAATTAAAATTTCATGAAAATGTCTCCGAGTTGCACATTCTCACCCTCCAAAGTATGTTTGTGCCAAATTTCGTAGCTCTGAGTCCCGCGGTCTGCCCTGTAGAGACCAACACACGGACACACAGACACACACATTCCCCTTTATTATTAGTAGAGATGCATATTTTTGTGTTTTGTTATGTTAAATATAAAGGATTTTCTTATTGCTACCAAAATTATTTAATTATCGATTCAAATATTTTAATTCGCATTTTCTTTTAATCGAAGAAAATGCTTGTCTTTTTCTTCTATCACCCTCGTATAGCGTTAGAACGGTATATGCTCCATTTAACATTTGAACGGATTGAAGATCTCGTTCTGAATTTAGAGATTCTTTAAATATATGATTCTATCTTGAGAAACGAATTTCATAAATCAAATGTCAAAGTGTAGGAAAGAAGCTCGAACCACATTTAGCATCGAAATACTTTTCAGAAAAATAAGGTTAAAAAAACTTAATTTCTACCATCAAAAGAAAGATGGCTCGAAAAAGTGGAAAAAAGGTACGATTATAAATATTTCTAGACTATACAGGTCCAAAACAGGGACTCAAAATTGAGTCCACTTATGTTAAAGGAAGATTTATTACATGGAAAATTCCCTTTTTCTTCAATTAATTACTATTTCGAACCAAACATTTTTTCTTTTCCTATATGTCTTTTTTGCATTCTCAAAAATAATTTTGTCCTAAACTGTTCTAAATATCAATCATTCCTACCACTGGGTTGTCAGTTACTCATGAAATTTAAAATGAAAGCTATTACTTATATTATTGGACTGAAATCTCCAGACGTATGATCCCATAACCCGAATCTCTTTATTGTTAAATTGAGTTGAATCTAGATCTTTCTGATAACAAGCACGTCTCTCTATTTAGTTACGTAAAAAATAAGGCATGCAATAGCTATATGCCTTTTTTGCTGTCTGAGAAAATACTTCAGACTTAAGGCTAAAAATTTAACTAAATAATTTTTATTTAAATGGATTTATTTTATTACTATTTATTTTATGTAATTATAATATTTTATAAAATGGAAGATTAATGTTTTCTTTTAATCATGCATCATTTATAAATAATTTATTTAAAAATAATTTGTAAAGATGGATATTCTCTCGTTCTCTATGAGCGAGTAGCGGCTGCAATAAAGATAATGGGGGTTACTTATCCCGACATTGGAATAAGCTGACAGGATTCATCGGATTTCATGTGAATGTGTATAATCTAAGATTAAATATGCACACCCTCAATAAAGTGGCAAATGAGCTAAAAATTCCCCTTTTTTGTGGTTTCTTTTTTTCGGTCATTATATATAATCCTCTTGATTCGAGAGATTTTCCGTCAAATTTGACGTGTTTAAATAGATATAGTCGCGAGTGAAATGTTTAACATTGATTGAAAACAAATAAAATAAACATATGTTTTATGACAGGAAATATTTTTTTTATTTACATACTATTTACATATTTCTGTATTCAAAAAATCATCGTGCATCCAAAATATCCATCGTGATATCCATCCGTGAAATACATCGTGCATCGTGGCGTCCAAACTATATCACGCGTATGATATACCACTGACGTAATTTACTACTTTCTATTAAAAACGGAAATTAATTTGAAATAGATGATTAATAGAATTTTAAATTCCTCGGGAACTATTGATCATAGCGATATAAATTTTATATCAATCGATCGAAAATTTTATTTCACTATTTTAGAGCTATTAATTTGAAAGTAGAACGACAATTAGTCTTTTAAATTTAAAATGACTGAAATTTAGGTTCTCTAATAATGAAATAATGCTGTTTAACGTCTCGCAGCGCTATCAAGTTTTATCGTTGGTGACGTCAGAGCGTTACCGAGAGATCTGGTCTATTATATTATTAATACATTATCAAAAAATGAATTGCATCAATGACAGCTTGTCTCCGGATAGTGGATGTAATGAAGATAATGAGGTTTGATTTTCAGGAGATATGCTGTAAGTAATTAACAGCCCACCCATAGAGTAATGAAGAGACATTTATATAGGTATAATCTGAGAAGACTCCTATAGTACACTGAGAATCTCTGTTTAGCTTAAGGCTTGCTTCTTACAGATAATTTCCCAAATATTCTTTTGAATCCATTTCGAATAGTTCTTAGCCCTTGATAAAGTGAACTAGAATGGATTCCTTGTTTTGTTTTTTGATTTTCGTTACATTCGAATTACTCTAGGATTGCTATTATTACCTTCCTTTTTTAATTTTGGCTATATTTGTATATCTGTCTATTGTTCTCTGTTTTTTGTTTAGCTGCTGCAATTGCGCGCTTATTAAACATTGTCGTAATTTTTCTTGCTTAATTTCTTTTTACAATAAAATTCTTTTGTTCTTTTAATTTTATTGTTTAATAATTAAAATATTTTTCTTTTTCTAGTTTTAAATTTTGCTTCCTTTTTTAAAAAAACTTTAAAATTTTTTTTTTTTAAATTTGCTATATTTTTTTCTTGTTGATTGTTTGCATACTCTATAGTATACTGGAATACACTGACAGGATGTATTGGATATTACACGCATAATCCAAGATTAAAAGTGTAAGCATACAATCTATGAAATCTCGATGAAAGACATGCGGAGGTGCTTGAGTTATGTCTATTATCAGCAGTCAACTCTTGAATGCGAAAAATACTTGAAGTTACTTTCCAGAAATTATTACGTACTTAACTCTCTTGCGCAGGACTCAAAAGGACGAACTCATATTCTTAACAAACTAAACTTTAATTAAAATAACAAACATTTGAAATAAAGTTAACGTAAATAATCATTAATTCAGCATGCCGACATTGTACATATTATTAAAGAGTTTAACTCCCTAAGAAATAGTTATTGAATGAAAGTGGTATTTGAAATGCATTATTTTTATTATGAAAAGTGCGATATCTATTTCATCTGTGTAAGCATTCAGAATAAGCGCTCAACTGAGGTCATACTGAATAATTCAAATTGAAATGTAGAAAGACAATTCTGAGATCCAGCCAATTAGAAGAAAAAAAAGACGGATAATTTAGCCATAAGTACCAAAATAGCCATAAAAACTGAAACTATGCATTTACTTACTTTTTCTAATTGTATTTTCAATATCCAATGAATTACTTCAAAACAACTATGATATCATAATAATATTGAAGTACATGTGTATATTCTTACTGATCTCACTGATAGTAAATAAATTTCCTTCTATATTAAGCCTTATAATAGCATTTATTTGTTTTTCACTGGAAAGAACTAACTGTCAAGTTTTCATTATGAATGAATATGATTGTGTGGTATATGTAGATGGGAGTGTGTATGATTGTTGGGCAATAAAAAAATGTCGGAAGAGAATGCAGTTGTTAAAGACTCGAAACAATATACGATTCTTTTCATTCTATCTGAATCCTCTAAATCGATCCACATGAGGCAATCATGATTCTATCCGGTCAATAACCAAATACCCTGTACTAGTAAATTAATTAGAAGTGTTTTGTTTCGAACTTGTATGAAGACAATAAAAGCAATCTCACCTTCTGGGAAATAAACCTTTTTACGACGGAAGATTTGGGAATGAATTGGAAGAAATACGTTGAGCTGGAAAGACTGAGGGATCAGCAAATGAAGTAAGAAGAAAAACGTCCCGAACATACCCTCTTTAATAATAAAACAGAAACTTAAAACTACAATTTTGCATCTTGAAAGAAACACCGACAGTGACAATTTTGACCTTTTTAAATTAAAACTGGTTTAATTTTTCAAATTATTATAATGCACGTAAAGAAGTTAAAACTTGGGTAAAAATTAAGATGAAAAAATGACACCTTTTTTTCTTTATTGGTCACACTATTTTGGAATAATTGACGAAAAATTTTCTAAAATCGATCTATTTAAATAGTGACCTTTTCTTCTGACAACGTACCCATTTAGAGTAATTGTTACACTTATTTTTACTAATGTGTTGTGGAGACAATACTATCGAACTTTATCCACTTTATTAAATCGTTTCTGTATTCATATTTCCTTTTTTGTATCTTTTATTCCACCTGCTAAGTAAAATCTGAAGCATAATCGATATCAGACTATCTACAGTATCTATCGGTATATGAAAGCCGAAAATTGTTTAGAATGCGAGGGTGAGGGGACGAATTGAAAATATATATTTTTTTTGTATCAAATGCTGTAGTAATTTTTATAATTAAAGGTACTTTTCTGTTAGCCAGGCGGAAATGTCGCCAATTGTGAACCAAACGCGAGCCAAGTAGCCGGTGCAAATGTCGCCAATTGTGAACCAAAAGCGAGCCAAATCGCCGGGCGCAAATGTCGCCAAAATTTGGCGGAATTCTACATTATTTGGCAATTTTTCGCTTGCGCCCGGCTAACGGAAAAGTACCTAATTAAAATTATTTCAGATATACTTATTTTATTTAATCTCAATGACATCATTGGAAAGCCCCCTGATAACTTTTGAGTCATTACCATCATTAGCCTGACCAAATTAAGAATTTCATTTCAATTTTCCGCAATTGTCATTCTCTCCATTCTGTGAAGAATCTAGAATTCACATGGGAAAATATATTCACTATTTTACATTAAATTTAAATTAGTCCAAAATTTGCATTTATCTCTCATAAGTTATAATATATCAATGCACTACATTACTCATTCCCTTTATTAGACTTACATTTAATATTAAAATTTTTAATTTCGTTCCTCAAATTGAAAAAAATTACTCTGAAAATAAAAACTCCTTTCTGAACAACGATGATGTTTTTCGGACATTTTAATAAAATTTCACACGTGAGTCATAAAAATTCAAGAAGGCTGTAGGCACGAGGTGTGTTTGTGGGGTCATTGCCACCATGTGGGCAAGAAGAAATTCCAGCTGAGTTTTAATGCAAAAATATAATTATTTATTGTTAAATATAGCATCCTGCTATATAATGAAAAAATTGGCATGAATAAGTCACAAGCATGCGATCACCATTGCTCGTGATGACAACTCAGAATGATGCAGGCGTGTTTTCATATGAGTTTAATACATGACGTCACTTGTTGATTTGAATTTCGTGGTTTCTTCTTCTGCCAACTAAGACTAAGGTAGTTTGACGTCAACATCAATTCCTCTGCAGATATATTCGTCCGCGTAAAAAAGATAAAATAAAACAGGCTGCCTTCCTGCATGCGTCATACCATGCCACAAGAAATGTGGGATATTAGTTTGTCTGAAACATTGATATTTTAATGGAAGCTAATCATTCCGAAGTAATATTTTCCTTTAAAGTAAATAACGTTGACTCGTGTAATTTTAATTGAAATAAATAACACTTATTCCCCGTGAATTTTTAAATGCCACAAAATAGAGTTTTATCTAGTTGTGAAATTACTCTCACAATTTTTGGACATCTTAGACAATTTATTATTCTTATAATGTGTCGTATTTTATCCTACCCATAATACATTATCAATTAAGTTATTCATAATAGTTTAGTTAAGATTAGTGAATGAGTAAGATCTAGAATATTCCTCTAATTATTATTAATTATTTGTTTTAAGCTATTTCTGAACATCTCCAGTGATTCAAAAATACGCGTAGAAAACTCCTGCGCCAGATTAGTTCTATGCTAATGGGCAGACCGGAATCACTCATTAAAAATATATCCGAATAATTCTGAAATCAATTACTTTTGATTAACTGTATCATTAATTACTTTTAATTAATCTGATTGTTATATTTCCATTGATGTCGAAATTCCATGTCGTTGGAGCAATCACAACTTTATCATTACTGTAATATTTTTGGGGTATCCCATATCGGTAATGAAATCTAGAGTGTGAGGATTACTGGAACGAATGTTACCACAATTTATTTCAATAAACTACCAAGCATAATGTAAATATGAATAAAAGGCAAAAGGGGAACAAGGTCGAAAAATATAAAAAGAAAAAAGAAAAAGTATCCGGCAGTTGGAATTTTCCATCTGCCGGATTCCTTTTCTTTTCATATTTTTCTACCTTGTTCCTCTTTTTTGCCTTTCTTCCATATTTACATTATTTTTGGTTGTTAATTGAATTATTTCATTGTTGTCTTTACATGGAACTTGTTACATGTTGTCTTCACTTAATAGAATATAAAATAAGAAAAAGCGCAAAAGAAACAGAAGAATTAAACATTAGCGATAACAATACACCTTTTTGCGCGCCCAAAGCAACAGCATCAAGTGATTGCATCAACAATATTGTCGTACAATTAACCAACAATTCACTATAGAATTAAACAACAAAAAATCTTGCTCTAATAATTAAAATACATAAAAGAAAAACAATTCAAATGGAAGAAATAGAAGAGAACTCGAATGGCGAACTTTTTCGAAGACCACTCGCCATCGGAGTTCTAATATTTTTTGTTAAATTATATTAATTGTAACTGTTGTCTTCACTTGAAACATTTTACTGCTTTTTGGGCGCACCAGTTCCTTGGTATGAAATTTAATAAATTTTTCATTAAATGTTTTTTACTTTTATTAGTATTAATTAGTTCATTACCACAAGTAACTTACTTGCCCTACGAACTTGTACAGGACTCGAAGTAATCAACGCATATAGATAACAACTTAAAATTTAATAAACATGACAAATAATTAAAAACAAAGTTAACTTAAAGAATCAGGTACTGAACATGTCAACACTGAGTAAGGATGATTAGCAACTGGCTACAGACGATGCAAACTTTTATACATCTTAACAGAGGTTAGCGATGGTTCAAGATGCACGGCGCACGCACGCACGCAGTGCTGTTGCCACAAGTCATATACAGGGTTGTTGCGATTAAAGTTCGCCTATTCAGAAGGCCTTAGAGCCTGTGCTATGGCTCCAAACGAAAGAAAATTTCAATACTATGTAGTAGAAACAGGGGGACGGGATGCTGTGCCCCCCTGTTGTAAGGGATGTATTTTTGTAAGGGGTATTCAATTAGTTGATAAATAATACTTTTCTTGGCCAAAATTTGGGACCAACTTCATTACGTTCGCCCCCTCGTACAGCAGGTCGTCTCCCTGTCGGGCAGACCGTACCCCTTCGTCGGGGAAACTCCAATGCCACTCCCGAGTAGAAAAGATGCGCCCTGAGAAAACTGAAGAAAGTAGAAAAATAAAAAGAATATATTTAAATTTTTCGTCAAAAGTGGCGCTGCGCCATTATCTGAGGCGACTTCTGCAGATTCTTTTATTACTGAAGCAAAATTGAATAGTTCATTTGAGTTGAATTGTTCATTTCAGTTCTGAACATAAAGTTTTTTTCATTTAAAATCACATTTTTATGCAAATAATTTTTTTTCGGTTTTCACAGAGAGATTACTTATATTACATCCTAGAGAAAATTTGAAAAAAAAAATAACATAAAAGTGGAATTTTGAACGAAAGCAAACATTACGTTTAGAACTGAATTTCCGCAGCGTTTATAGTTAAACTAAAAAACACTCAAATAAACTATTCCACATTTTGCTTCAAAAGTAAAAAAAATCTGTAAAAATCACCTCAGACATTGGATCAACGTCCCATATTGTCGGAAATTTTAACTTTCTTTTTTCTTTTCTTGTTTTTTTACCCTTCTTCTTCTTTTCTTTTTATTCTTCCTCTTTTCTGCTTCTATTTTTTACCCTTCTTCTTTTCTTTTTACCCTTCCTCTTTTCAGCTTCTAATTTTTACCCGTCTTTTTCTTTTTACCCTTCCTCTTTTCTTCTTTTTTTTACCCTTCTTCTTTTCTTTCTTTTTTTCTCTCAGTTTTCACAGAGAGCATCACTTGTTCTATAAAATAGTGAAATTTTGTTTAATTTGAAGCCATAGAACTGGATCTAGGGCCTTCTAAATAGGCGAACTTTAATTGTAACATCCTTGTTTCATAATAAAGCTTCAGCGAATGACAAAATTCGAAGACCGTCCCAAACATTTACTCACGTAGCTTCGGAATAGGGATTTAATCTAACTGAACAAAGATTCCTGAAAAAGAATTTATTAGTCTCTATCCGACTTACAGAACTTCAATTTAAAATATTTCAACTTTTCACCTATTTATTGAGATTTTGAGCTCACTTTCTAATTCGAAAATTCTTGCTGCAAAATTTAACGGCATTTTTATTTCCAATAAAACAAATTAGCTGTATCAAAACTCATTTCTTTCTCTTTAAATTAATCGAAAGTGATGGATATTTTACCATATTTTTAGAAAAGGGTTCACTACAACGATACATTTCAACTTCGGTATGGTATATTTCTGGGACAATTGTACTCAATAACTCACTATTTTTTTAAAGTAAAGATGTAAGAAATACGTATGTGCGATTATATCAGTATATCATCCAATGTATCTGTGATATTAATGTATTTGTCTGAAGAGTTGCAATGGCTTCTTCAAGAAATGTGAAGCTATACTATTATCATAAAATTACGTAATAAATCATACCATAATTATGCAACTAATTATACTATATTATTTTTAAGGTAATAAAGCAAATAAATATTGAAAATTGTTTGGATTTCGATCATGAGATATGATATGAGCATCATGAGTTTTTCAATACCTTCACTAACTGAAATTTTACGGAGAATGTCGTCAGAATTTAATAAATATCACTCTACTTTTTTAGAATAATTCTTATTTGAAACGATCATAGTGAGAGGCCATTTCTATTATTGAAGGTTTTTTTACCGAAGAAATATGAAAAAAATTTGGTGTGAATATTATATTAATGGTAGTGGTGATCAGATGATCTTTCCTTTCACAAACTCAACTTAGACGGAATTGATTTATTTCCTCTTCCTCAGCAGGAAATATTGGAACAGTTATATCATTAATAAAAAACCTAAATTATATTTATTCTTTTGACTCAGCTTGCAAATCAATGATATGAAATATTTCAACAAAGAGTAATGCTTTATCTTCTGCAGAATAATTTGAAAACTTGGAAATGAGTTTGTCTTGAAATGTACTTTGTATTGCTTCTTATATAAAAAATTCACTCTAAGTGCTACATAATTTGTGTACTTTATTGATTAGCTTCATTTTTCGATGTGGGAAACAGCATCATTTTAAAAATATGATATATTTATCAGAAAATACAGGATTGAAAAAAAAACGAAGGAAGTTGTTTAGAGCCCTTTAGGTTATCATGTATCAAGCAAAATGCATTCCCAGGTAGCACATGATATTGTCTTATATCATAAAATTCGAAAAAGTAATATTGTACAATATTTTTCCCAATATTGAAACAGTGTAAAACGTAAAACTTTTTCAATACTGTACAATGTTTTTTCCATAATATTGGATAATGTCATATAATACTGTATAATATTATACCATATTAAATAATATTGTACAATAGTGAATAATATGATATAATATTGTTTAATATAACAATATAGTGAATATTTTAAAAATACATTTTAGAATCATGGAAAAATATTAATCACTTAATTCCTAACTTCTAGGTAACACTTTGTTATTTTTTTGAACACATCTACTTACAGCAAGCTTTGAACTCGGGATAATCAGTATACCAACCCGAAATCTTACCACAAGACCAGCTAGACTTCCATCAGAGAGCGTAAATGATGATAATAAAATGTAGTTACAAAGTTCTTCTCTACGAAATTTTATGTTCATTCACAATCAATCTGAATAGATTTCTTAATTAAATTATCTTCTATCGTTACAATTTCGAGTTCAAAATGAAATTAGAAGTCAAAGAGGAAGCAATTTTAGCTCTTATATCTAAGTTTGCTAATTTAATACATTAAGGCAATAAGGTTTAAAAGTAATTATAATAATATGTTTGAAAGGTTTTAAAATAATTTTGAAATTCATTTATTTCGTTTTTAATGCATTGCGAGACGCCTTTAACATTTATAATTACAATATATACTGTAAATCAAATACAAGATTCGCAACAATAAATGACGTGCATATTTTTACGATGAGAATAACACTCGAATTTTTTTCACAGAACAATAGATAATCCATATGTGTGAGCTTTTTTATGGTTAACTTCCTTAGCTGAATCCGACCCGCCTTTTATATACAGTAAAACAAAATGATTGTGTAAACTTTATTAAATATCAAATAAGCATTTTGAAAAATATTTTTTCGGACATATTATTCAATGTTGATTACTATAGTGTTAAAATATCATAATGCTGTCATCTGTCGACGGTAAAAATAACTTCACCTTAAAATATTGAACAACGCTGATACATATAGTGTCACAGTATTAACATTCTGCCATCTGTTGACGGAAAGAATAATTTCATCTTAAAATATTGAACAATACAGATAAATGTAAAACTCATAATATATTTTTCACTGTATTGAATAGTATCATATAATATTCAGCATCTTAAAGAATAATTGTTCCAGTAGAGTTTTTTTAAATAAAACATCCAATCGAGTGATATCCTGAGTTAAAATGAAGATTTTTATGAAAAACATTGTTTTTATATTATTTGTGAAAATTTAGTATCTCGAAAATGCTGATACATACAATATAATGGTTTGTTACGGTATTCGGTGTTCCTCGGCGTTCATAATATTATATAACAATGTGCAAATATTATATAATATTTCTGTGCAGTTGAGGTAAAGATTCGCTATATATACACAATAGAACAAACGGTTTTTATTTCTAAAGGGAAAAAAATGAATACTTGTAAAAAACATTATTCAGATTATTTTTTCTTTATTTTCTACTTTTTAGTCTTTAATTTATAATTCATTAGTATATATATTACGTAATCTTGAATTCAATTTCATCTCCATTTCACTACCAGATGGTGGCTCTCGTATGGAATCAAAATTTAATCACTAAACAGTTAACTGAAAATAATTAAATAATGTATTTTCATTGAGGATACTCACATGTGTAAATTTTCATAAATCCAGCTCGTCAGGAAGTTTAAAATTCATAATAAATAATAATAACAGGTTAATAATTTCATTAAAAGGAGCTTCTTCAGGGTAGATTTACCCTCGTAAATTAAAAATTTAACTTCATACAATTTTTCTAATTTTGAAGACTTCCGAAATTTCTATTTTTCCGTTTGAAGAGATTTTGTCAAAATTGAATACAACTGTTTCTTTCCTGAAATGCATTTTTCTACAATTTTCTAATCTGAGTGCCCAACTAAACAATGTGACATTCACATTTTATCTCAAAGTTATTTTTTCCCTTTTTGTAAAGCTAACGAAACCTCTTAATGTTTTGAAAAACTATATATATCCACTTCTAAATCCCAAATATGTAAAATGGACCTGCTCACTTTTGACGATAAATACCTCATTTTTTATTCTCTTAAATTATTGATTAGTTTCAACACTCAGAAAGAAAAAAAATCCTGATAATGTTCTTCGCTGTTACCAAATATTTACCCTCCTAACTGTGATTAACACGCAGCAGAACTTTTCTTTCTTCTTCCAGAATCGCCTTACTTCTTCTTGGATGGCCATTTCCACTTCAGATGAAAAAGAAAGTTTCTTCTAAGACAAAACTACCCGCTTTTCCAGCAGTCAGATATTTCTTTTTCCTCTCACTATAGTCTTTCACTCCTTTTCCCAGCAAAAAATGGCCGAGATTTTTTTTATTTTTTCCCAGTACCTTCACCCAATACCTGAATATTTTACCACTCGCCTTATCAACAATACAGAAAGAAATCAAAACCAAATAGATATACATTACTGCTTTAAGGTGGCTTAAATTGATCCATCTCCATCAAAATTCACAGCCAGACATGAACTGAAGAATATCTTGTCCCTTCCTCCTTCGATAGGATACATCCCATCTATCAACGTAATATCGCTTCCTGTGTCTCTTGAAAAATGATTCAACCGCACAATAGTTGAAAGGTTAACCTTTCTTGAGC
>BGPR01000136.1:397809-408078 GCA_013235015.1 Araneus ventricosus | reverse complement strand
CAGTAACGTAATAGTTACGTCTAGTCAGAGACAATGGCGTCTGTCCACCATCATCTGATTAGTAACTGTAATGGTTACAGCCATCAAATGCTGATGGCTGGTCCACCTATCTGGATTCATAACGTAATAGTTACAGTCAGAGAGACATGGGGCGTCGCCTGTCGACCCATCTGATTCAGTAAATGTGTATGGCATGTCCAAAGGCAGTGCGTTGTTCCAACCCATCTGATTCAGTAACTGTAATGGTTACAGTCACAAAGGCATGGGGTGGCGTTCTGTCCACCCATCTGATTCAGTAACTGTAATGGTTACAGTCACAAAGGCATGGCGTCGTTCTGTCCACCCATCTGATCGAACTGTAATGGTTACATTCACAAAGGCATGGGGCGTCGTTCTGTAAAACCATCTTGATGATTCAGTAACTGTAATGGTTACAGTCACAAAGGCATGGTGTGGAGGGCGGCGTTCTGTCGACCCATCTGATTCAGTATCTGTAATGGTTACAGTCACAGACGCATGGGGAGGCGTTCTGTCTCATGCACTTTGGATAAAAACTAAATTACCAGAAATAATCAAAATCGTTTAAAGGTTAAATATCTTAAAATAGTTTGAAAAAGTTGCTTTATTTTTCAGATTAGAATACTTAGCATTAAAAATATATATAATTTAAATAATAAAATATTTATTTTTGTTTAGGTTTCGGGAAAATTGTAGTGATTTACGAGATATTTTGATTATAATTTTTTTTGATACCTCGATGAAATTTTGAATCAATACTGAGCTTTAAACGAAGATAATATTTTGTTCTTTTAACGCCCGGGCACTTTTTACCTTTATCATTTTTTATTATAGAATAAAAATGATTAAATAACATAACAATGAATTTAAAAAATTAAATACGGTGCTATTTGAATTGATTGAAGCTAAAAGGGGACTTCTGACATATAGCTGAGAACTTCTATATTGATGTTAAAAGTGCTTTTCTGCGAAAAAGCCTTCTTCTAACATTGCGTGGAAACATTGATGCTGTACCAGAACGTGGCTGTGAATTGAAGAAGCCCCGTTTTCATAAGAAGATGCATTCACCTTCATCAAATTAGAAACGAAAATAAAAATGTAATTTCCACCGAGAATGCAGAAGTTTCCTATTAACCAATCTATTCATTTTATTTTTCATCAAAATGAGAATTTCTATTCCAGAAGGTATTTGCTGTCCAACAAAACAAAATGAGACATTAATTCTAGGTAATTTAAGAATGGCATCTAATAAGTGCATATGTAATTTTAAATTATTTTTAATTTCTTTTTAGTGATACAGAAGAGAAGAAATTCGTAAACAGGATTAGAAATTCTGATGCATCTAAAAAGTTTTCTTTTTTCATTAATTGTTTTTAGTAATTCAATGTAGAATTGATATAGTAATTTAGTAACTTAAAATTACTTGCTCTTCAGACAGATCGTTTCGCTATCTACCCATTTCTTTTCTAGCAAAGAAAGTCAATTGTCGTCTTTAGTTTTCTAGGATGAATTCAGTCTTTGCTGAGCAAAGAAAGATTAGAACCCAACAGAAGAAAGAAGTACTCCGCCGGAGTTTTGTAACCAGTGGATGAAGAAATTTAAACCCAAACAAAAACTTTTGTAAGATCTACGAAGCTTCCTCTTTAAACGAAGCCATAGGTCAACAATGTTCTTAAAATGAACTAATCTATAAATTAAATTTCTTAAATTCAACTTCCAGAAGACAAAAATCTTAGAAACATCAAACGCTCTACTACGTTGCATTATTTTTTACTATCTCTTACAAGTTACAGCTATTTTAAATTCCATACGAACACTATGGGATCCATATATTTGAAAATGTATGAAAATGTCGCTAGAATCATATTCAGACAAGAGTTTTGGTAATAAATTCAATTTATTTATTTTCTCAGGAGTAACATAGACATTTTTTTTCTAACGCAACAAAACAGCCTCAAAATTCAAGTCAACACAGTATTGCAAAGTACTTATTATTTGAAATATTAAATGGATGCAATAAAACTAAATTTACAACAGATTGAAATAATGTGCATAGCCACATGAAAATCACTTGATCTCTCCCGATGAGAGCAGCAAGAACGCGATGAAGTTCAAGTGCATAATGTGTCATAAGATACCCAGTATTGAACTCTTAAAGCCAACAGAACAGAACGCCGTCCCTTACCCCCGTACCCGTGACCAGACCGGTCACTGAACGGTTTGATGGGCAAGACACGTGAATTTTATTTAAGAAAAAGAAAAACAAAATATACAAAAAGAAGGAAATATATACACTATGTACAGTACAGGCATTTTCACTTTTACACTATTAGTTCGTAATAGTCTTCTTTTCTTTAGATGTTGAAATACCTTTATTTTATTTGAAGGGGGAATGTCCGGTAATTAAGCTACTTAGTTCAGCTCGCTGGGAAGTTGAAGGCTAGAGAGGCCGGAAAAGATCTCTGTTTTCGCTAATGAATTTGATAATCCCACGAATTTTCTGCCTGGAGACGAGGTTATTGGCGACCCTTTTCAGCCATTCTTGTTCGAAGTTTGGCGCTGGCTTCCTCATATGCCAAGACACTGTGTAAATACACTCCGTGGCATAGTGAAGTGCCGTGCCAATTCCATCACAACTGCAGTAATCGCTGTCAGACAGGTGAAACCTTTTGAGGTAGGCAGGGAAAGGTCCATGTTGAGAGAAGAAGATAGCATCCTCTCTAATCCATTTAGTGTGACGGAGACTAACTGAGGGCATGATATTATAGATTTTCCTGCCTGTATCGCCATTCTTCCATGAGGTTTTCCACTCCTCAAGCATCCTCTTCCGGAGGAGGCCTTTTATGTGAGGTTTAGGAAGCTTAGTATGTAAATAGGGTTTGAATTTTAATTCGTCCCAGTGACGTATTGAATCAGTGAAAAGATATAGGAAATATACAGATGCCTCGGAAATATGATCAATCTGAATGAAAGGACTTAAGGGCTTTCTTTCACTCCACTTCAGGTCAGCATGACTATATTATAAATGTGAGTGACCCAAATATGTCGATGCGCGAATTCAACGAATGTTTAAATCTGAATGCCCTCCAACATGCCACAACGGATGCAGGACCATCACAAGCACATGACACAGCGCGCATAATGAAAAACTCACCAAAGTTTTCGTTGAGACTTGTTGATCGCAACGCGTGAAGTCCAAAGACACCTGCTGCCATCAGGGATAAATGTGTGTCTTATGAGAACCTGCCTAGTATAGTCTAGTTTTATTTTTGGGCCATTTTGAAGCAATATGAGGGATATTTTTGGACAAACATCGTCAGTTTGAATCGCAGTCAGATAACGAGAATGACCATGAGCTAGAGTCCAGCTCAGTCCAGTTCCAGTCCCCAAACTTCCGTACTACACCCACGGGAAGTCGATTGGCCCGCGAGAGGTTTATGGTGCTACAGGCCCACATTCTCTGCGAATCTGGAGGCCCCTACGGTTCTGAACCTGAGACCTTGTCACTAGGCCACCGCGTATCGTCATTTTGCCTGTGATTCAAGCACTGAGACAAGCGATTACCACTACGTTGAAGCAGCAGAACAATTCCAATTTCACAATGAACTCTCAACAGCCCCAATAGAATTAGCATTCGTCCTTGGCCGGTAGTTTCACCCTTCTCAATCCAATAAACAGTTTCAGGTTTTCAAGAAATATGAAGCTAATCAGCCACTAAAGGGAGCATATTAAGGATGACTTTATAAGGTTTAATTCGCAGAGTAAGACTGACCGAAGTCACTCATTTGTGGTTACCTCCAGGACACCGTAGTCTTTGCATTAAAAATTAGACTATCTCGACTTAAGATTATTTCCTGAAAATTGTACCTAAGGTTAAAGTGATACATCAATTCAGAATTAGTTGAGTACTTGTACTTCAGAACTGAACTTTTATAATGCTAGCAAGCAACTAATTTAAGACATATTAGAACCTCCGGGAGTCTTATATCCTAAACTTTCTCGTATACTTTCTAACAAAGGTGTCCTACCCGACACCGAACCCCGCCTAAAAAGTTTAGGAGTGCCACGAGTGTAATTGATATTGGCTTCAAAGAACGCTGCAATACGAAAGAGTCAAGAATGCAAGCGAGATAAAATTCGCCAAGTCAGTAAAATAGCGCCTAGTTTACGAAGGCTATGCGCCGTAAAATGTGTCTTAAAACATCAACTGTTATAAAAAATAAGATCACTGCTTATTGTTATTCATTGTTTCATAACAATAATAAAACTGTGTATCAAATTATATCTCTCTAGCTAATTAAGATTTTGAGTTATCGTTTTCACATGAAAACGGACAGACGACTTCCAGTGGACGGACTTATTCCAAACTTTGACAGAAATCTACCAATTATGTGTATGTCATATACCAAATTTCATCCCTCTGTCTTTAATAGTTTTTGAATTATCGTGTTCAGAGACAGACAGACATAATTTCAAAATTGTGTTTTTCGGACTCAGGGAGGTCTAAAACGTGGAGATTCGTCAAAATCTCGAGTTCGAATTTTTTGACGATTACAATACTTTCTCTTTGTATACTTCGTATACGAGAAAGTAAAAAGGAAAAAAAATCCCTCACTTTCTCTGTAAGCTGTACAGCTTCAATGTCTTAATATTCTTTTTATTTTCCTTCAGAAACTAAAGAGGCTATGCTAGATATTTTAACATGATGTATTTTCATTATGATATTTTAACATGGTGCATTGTATTTAGATGTGATGTATTTCCTTTATGATATTTTAACATGGTGCATTGTATTTAGACGTTATGTATTTTCTTTATGATATTTTAACATGGTGCATTGTATTTAGACGTTATGTATTTTCCTTATTTCTAACTGGATATATAATTGCTTTCCGTAATCGTAAGAAAAGAAAAATTATTGCTACAGTGCACTCCCGATTATCCGGGTAAACCACCGGGAGGGATCGCACGGACAATAGAAAAACACGGATGATCCGAAAACTCCTCTTTATTAAAGAAAAAAATCGACATCAGTACAAAAATATAAAAATTATTTACATCTGCATGCTGTATAACATCAAACTAGAAATTTTCCTTTTAACAAAAACTGCTTTAAAAAATCTGTAAGGCGTCTTTGCTTCTGCTGTTTGCTCTTTAGCCTCCGCCGTCACGGCTCACTAGTTTCGCGAAATGAATCTCTCGATCGAACATCAACATCGAACTTACATACATGATAAGCGTGAAAATGTTTCTCCTTAAATTTTTTTTGTGAGTCTGGAATGAGCATGGATAATAGAGAGTATACTGTATTTGAAACTGTACCCATAATTCTATTATTCAGTGAAAGTAAAAAGTTATCATTTACAAATACGTGAATTAACTCAAAAACACAAAAGCATGTGGAAGATAATATACGGAAGACAAGAACAGAATCTAGCATCCTTCTTAAGAAACAAAGCTCGTAAAATTTGGCACTAAGTTCAAGATTTTTACGATAAAGACGTCAAAAAAAGAATTTTTACGCAGTGTTACATTCCCCGGCTGGCACATTCATACCCAACGTAAAAATGTAACAGGGAAGAAAATCTCATCTTCTCTCCGGCCCTTCATCACTTACGATAGTTTTTAAAACTTGCCCCTTTTTTGAGATTTTTATTCTTTATACAGTTACAATTTTTTCCTTTCGGTGAATTTTTCCTAAGGCATATTGTTATTTGTAGGATTATGTATGGAGAAATTTTGTCTAGAAATAGCCAACTGGATTTCGAAAGAATGGCATTGTAGGACACTAAATAGTAAAGAATGTGATTTATTTTGCGAGTTCATCTATATTCATTGTATACTATGAGATATCGTATGTTTTCAGAAATGATTAGGAACGTATTTTACAAACATAAGTCATATTAATTTTAAAAAAACAATCTGCGGTATAGGTATTATAATTGTTCTTTAATCTTTCAAGGTATTCTCATCTTCATAAATTAATTTATGGTTTAAATTTTGTTGTTTTTGTTTAAAGTTTTAGTGAAATTTATTTTTAAATTTATTCTACTTTTTCTAGTTAATTGTTTTTAAGCTCTGGAATAATGTCATAAATTATGTATTTGCTCATTTCAAAAAAGCAAAAAATGGTATAAAATTTGTTAATGGGGTATTCCTTCAGCAATCAGTCAATGAAATTGAAATAATCCTTGATTTCAACCGTAAAGTTTCACCTGAAGCACTTTCTTATGCGTTTTGTATAAAATAGCTTATAGAATATTTTGATTACTTTTTAACACTTCTTTTTCTTACATAATATGAAACGTTCCTTAAGAATAAATTTTTCTCGAATAAAACAAGTTCAATATAAATTCTGTTAATCCGGTATATGCCAAAACTTTATTAATTCACATTTTCAAAAAAATGAAATAATAACAATGAGATATGATAGCATGAATGAAACATGTAAGGAAATAATGTTTTGAAATCTATATTTAGAATTAATTAAATAATTTTTAAGTAAATTAGTCTTATTTTTAATCCGAAAAAATATTTTCGTTTGCTATACAAGCTAATTCAGTATTTAGGTACAACAATCAAGACTAAAGTTCCACTGCATAATTAGGTATAAACAAGAAAAAAACAAGTTCCCGAAGAACAAGTAATATAAAGAAAAAAATTTTAAGTCAATTCCTACTTAGGTCAGCGATCTACATGCTTCGTCACTGACAAAAATGCATGAAAAAATGACGCCTTCGTGAACATACCAGAAAACAAAGAATATTAGGTCTAGAAGCTGGCAAACCTAGCTCCATCTATAGAAAAAAATTCAAACCAAACGACTCAAGGCGACATATGCTTTCTCCCATATAAAACTAAAATTAATTAATTAAATTTAATTAATGAATTAATATTTGAAAAAACTGTATTAACAGCAAGTGTCATCCACTACAAGTTTTAAAAAATGTATTTGAACATGAGTGGATGAATAAAAAGTATTTTATTAACGATTGAAAATCTGAACAAGATATATAAATAAATATATATAGGGAGAGTGTGAACTAATAGCAGGAATTGAAAAAAAGCAATGGTAAATAATGATTTAAAAAGACACATGTTAATGGTTCTATTATTTGTTTTATTTCTTTACTTCTATAAAAAGAATTTTTTTTCCTTGGAGATCTAAGCTGAATCATCTACATATTTCTACATCAGAGATTGAACATTTTTCACTTTCAGCTATTACTTTAAATTATCTAATTTCGAACCAGAAAAAGGATGTTTACATTTTACTTCATAAACTAGCAAAAAAATAAGCGCTTAAAAATTAAATCATAATTCTATTATTCAGTGAATATAAAAAATGTCATTTAAAAATATATGGATTAACACATGAGCGCAAAAGCGAAGAGAAGAAAACTTATGAATGAAAGGAACATTGGATAACTTAATAATCAACGTAGCTCGTAATATCTTCTAAATAAGTTAAGGATTTTTGCGATTAAGATGTCACAAAGAAAGAAAGGACATTTTTCACAGATTTTGTATTTTCCTGATGGCACTTTTATTCTGAATGTTTGAATTTAGCGGATAAGAAAAATTTTTCTCATGTCCCCTGTGATCGTTTGTTAAAGCTCTTATTACTTTCTCGTAGTATTGTAATCGTCAAAAAAAAATCGAACTCACGATTTTGAGGAATCTCCACGTTTTATACGTTCTTTAGCTCGAGAAACATAATTTTGGAATTATGTCTGTCTGTGTGTCTGTGAACACGATAACTCAAAAACTATTAAAGTTGAGAGATGAAAATTGGTGTGTGGTCTTTCCACATTATTTATAGGTTTCTGTTAAAGTTTGGACAAAATCTGTCCCCGAGAAGTCTATCTGTCTGTATGTCCATGTTCATGTGAACGCGATAACTCACAAACTTAAATAACTAGGTAGATAAAATTTCGTAAACAATTTTATCATCAGAAATGTAGGTTTGTGTCAAATTTTGGACAATATCCGTCAACGGGTTGACAGTCTGTCTCGCTGTATAATCGCATACTTTTGGACGCAATAACTTCTTTAAAAATTTACTTTGATGAATGAAATTTGGTATGCGGCTTTCTTACCTTAATGGTATATTTGTATCCAATTGTTGTGTCAATCGGTTAGGAAAAAAGCGTTCAAATTGCAAATTTCGTTACCTTTATCTTACACCCAGCCCTATTGGTAATCACGCCGGCTTCTAATTCCACTTCCGCGTTGGACGACCTTCGGAAATCGTGGTATGACGTTTCGCTTATTTTTTTCCTCCACTATGTTAGAGGTTCTTGCTCGTTTCACTGCCTTTTAGCTTATTTTTTCTTTACATGTGTTAGGAGTATACGAGAAAATTTAGGGGAGACCACTCCCGCTGGTTTTTTGTATATTTTTATTTTATAAGCAGTTACTTTCTCTCATTTGCGATGAACTTTTTGAAAAGCATGTTGTTTTTTCTACAATTTTGTTTTTCTTTAAATTACTTACCTTACTCCAGATAAATTTGACTATAAGGCACAAGATTTCAAAGAATGAACTAATAATAGAGTTTACAATGAGATTTCTTACGTGATATTATATTATAGCAAATAAAAATATTCATGCACCTTCAGAGGGGAATATTTAATGCAAAATGAATAATTTATATCAATATCTTCTATCAACATTTTAAATATTGAACCACCGTAGAAATTAAATTTAGGGAACCTTTCGTGATTTTATGAATACTAAAAACAGTATGTACATACATATTCAAAGGAGAATATTTAATGCAAAATGAATAATTTATATCAATATCTTAAATTAGATTTCCGTTATTTAAAAGATAATTATGTATTCTACCTTTATAGTTATGTATTCATACCTTATATATTCTGTTTGATGAAAATATTTCGTAAACAATGAAAATGCAGAATATGGAGTAGTGATAAGTAAAAATAAAGAAGACTTTTACCTGAAAATTCCATAAGGTTCCAAATTTTAAAGATAAGAAGTTTCTTTATTATTCACTTTGTATTAAAAGTATGTTCTTGTCAATCGTTGTGTTATCTTGCTTAGATCGATAACTATTCGAGAAAAATATTTCAAAATATTAGTTCATGAAACCCCCAAATAATATGCACACTGAATGTGTAGACGAAAATACTAAAGTCTGTTAGAAAATTTCTTAAAAACCGAATTTCGTTTTGTATTTTTCCCATTTCTTTTCTTCTTTTCTTTTTCGAGTAAAGTAAGAAACCCCCTAGAGAAGAAAAGCAGTGAAATTATGCGTTCACAGTAATGTATTTTTCTTTATTTGAGATTTATATTTATCATGAAGTTATTTTTGTTCATGTCATATGAAATTATTTACAATGTTTTCTTCTACTTTTCTTTTCACATCTCTTTCCAAGAATAAAAAGCAAAGTTTCTTTAAATGTAAAATATTTTGTTCAACAAAATGCGCAGACGCAATATATATATATATATATATATATATATATTTTCTTTAAAAAATATTTACTTTATTATTGCCTTATTTTATTTTATATCTCCTGCATTATGAAATTTTATTTCTGTAATACCAGATTAAACATTATGTACAATGCAATGCAATTCTTGCTAAAAAACCGGAAGGAATATCTTAATATTTAAAATAGAGTCATATATATTTTTTATTTATGAGACGTTAAAAAGTATAATGTATAAATATATTAATTAAAAGGCCAACCAAAAAGCTTTCAGAAGAGAATTTATGAATGAAAATAACAAAATGTAGCAGCCAGCCTTAGATTCCTTGAAAATGCACAAGGCGTGTTAAGATCTGGCAATAAGATAAAGAATTCTGCTACAAAAACAATTTTATGATGTGCTATATTTCCTGGCTAACACTACAAATATTCCAAAAGTTAAAATGCAGCAAGGAAAAAATCTCATTTTTTCTTTTGCCCTTTAACATTCGTTAAAAAACTTATTTTTTTAGAATTCCATGTACATATAAATTTGTTCCGTGATAATAAATTTCTTGAAGTTCTCTATAATTTATCGATGTTTTACAGAGAATTTGGCTTAGAAACTATTAACTGGATTTTGACGAAAAGAATTCGATAAGAAAAAAGTTTTAAAAATCTATGTATTTTGTGAATTTATTTTTGCTTAAAAATGAATATGCTGAGGTGAAAGCTGGATGCAAGATTAATATTTTATAAATTTTCTTTAATGTAGATTTGCTTTGTTTCAAGATTAGATAAATTTTCTCTAATG
>BGPR01000136.1:383028-397799 GCA_013235015.1 Araneus ventricosus | reverse complement strand
CAAGATTAGATAAATTTTCTCTAATGTAGATTTGCTTTGTTTAAAGAGTAGCTATGCCTTTTAAAGAACATCTCTATATTTTTTAAACCAAAAAATGAAATTACAAAATATGAGGGGAGAAGACTGTTCGTTGAAAAGAGGCAATAAAACATAAAATTTTATAGCTTAGGAGACCTTTCTGGATTACGCTACATTAAAAGTTTGTATAGAACTTCTAATTTCATTTATTCTATTGCGTTGGGCATTGAACTGAGTTGAGAATTGTTGAATCATTATTTATATGAAATAACAACTCAAAATAGACGCAAGAATTCAACTTAGAAAGACGGTGACTCTTAAAGTAATTATATTGTTATCATTTTTTAATAGGATTATCATTCTTGAAGAAAATATCTTTGAAATCGTATTCGGTATATTCCATTTGGTTTTATTATGTTTTTGCTATATTGTTCTTTTAAAAAGTAACCAGATTAGACCAGATACACTAAAAAGCAAAACTTTCTTTAAATAAAATCTCTAAAACGTATTTGGCTGCAGCAATTCTTTTTCTACAATGTCTGCAGCAACTCTTCTTCTCTGTTTTGCATCATTTTTAACATTTTTCTATTACTAACTGAAGAAACAACCATGGAATGAAAAAGCAATATAAACTAAAATCAGTGTATGAAATACTCTGCATTTATCTTGTTTTAAACCTTCCGACAGGAGCAAGTTATCTGTGAGATCAAAAAATAAATTTTTGCTTAGGCTTAAGGAAAATCTTAAGAAGCTGAACTCTTCTCTCAAACAAGCTATATTTGCGTTTTTAAATAACTTTTTTCATATTTCTTTAAAATTTCAGGTAGCAAAATTTGAACAAAGCTGGTCTTGTATACAAAACACCGTTTGAAATATATACCACTTCTGGGCTCACATCAGGGATATTCAGTAGGGTGAAGAAGATTACCGTTTTCGACATTTGTACATTCCTTGCCACATTGAAAGTTGCGCGCAATTTTTCAACTACATCAACTCCAGATGTGGTAGCATTGTAATCCAAAATCATTTGGGATTTTCCTATGTGTCATTATTGTGCATACTTCAAACTACAAGCATATTTCTCCCTTTTTTGCACATATGATACAAGTTTATAAAGCTAAAAAAATTCCTGTATACAGCTCTAGATTTGATACTCACGAATTCAGGAAAGAGTGGACGCTTTTGTCTTTGTAAGGTTTTTAGTAATGACAAATGTTTTTTCAAAGCCCACAATAATTCGTCACTTTTGAAACAATATATCGGAAACAACTATCAATATCAATAAATTAGGGGCTGGAACATAGGTATAGAAAATTTTGCGGGTATGAAAAGAAATATTTAGGAAATTTTGAAATAAAAAAACTTACGTAATGGGGCGCAACTCATCTGACAGATTAACATGCCCCTCACGGAAATCAAAAGTGTACTGGAGAATATGGGTGCTTCATCTCACAGATTAGATGCTCCCGGTGGAAGGTTAATTTGAAGGGCCATTTAGTTTCCCAAAGCTGATCATCAATAAAGAAAATTATTTCAATTTTTTAACGTTTCATTGCTTTAATTAATATATCGAGTAGTGTATAAATTCAAAAGCTATTGGCGAGTTCTCTTGAATTAAATTTTAATATTATAAGCAGCAAAAAGAAAGATAGCAAAATCAACTCTTGCATAACCGAGAATTATTTTTATTAAAATAGAAAATTTAAAAAAATCATTACACCCTTTTCACTAAAAACTACCTTCCAGAAGCTTAAATACGTTATATTTTAATGTAAATGCATAAATCTTTAATTTGGGGTTGCATTTTTTTTGTTAATGGTAAATGTATTTAAAAAAGTGTTATTATTCTTCCATTCCTAATTATACAGCGTTTACTTTTGCGATGTTGATTATTTCCACCATCTTTCTTTATAAAAAATTAACAAAAATATTTGCTTATTTTAAAACAATTACGTCGCTTTAAGAAGCATAAACATTTAATACTGTAAGGTAAAGAAATAAATGTTTAATTTTGGGGTTTCTGCTATTGTTGCTGATAGTAAAGTATTGTTACAAAAGTCTTTCAGTGGGTGTATGGTGTAAACAGTCCAACACGCAGGATAATGGAGAATGAAGGTATATTCACAAATATGCAGGAAAACACGTAGCAAAGGTAATAGGAAACAATAGATCTTGCACAGATTAGCAATGTAAACAGACAACAATTCACAGATAATAACAGTTCAGCACAAACAGTCAGCAAATAACTAATAACGACAATAAAAGCACTTTCAATAGCGCTCAGATCACCAGCTTCCTAGCTCGCACTGTAGACGAAACTCTAAAGTCATTCCAGTGGATAAAACACTACTACCGCTCGGCGTCTAACAGCTTACTAGCTCGCACAGCGGATAGAACTCCAAAGACGTTCGCGCTCCAAGGCAATCCCAGTCGATTAACCACGTGCAAACTCGATCAACCTTCCCTCCGTCATCCAAGCGCTCTCCTTATATAGTCTCCCCCGGCAGGCCGTGACGTCACATGGAATCATCTAGTACATTCAAGCGCATCTCCTCTCCTAATAGAGATATCGAGAAGATTCCAGCACCTTTGAGATCCCATATTTCGTCGCCAAAGTCGGTCGCCAAGGTCAGGGGTCCAGACCCGGCTGCATCCAGCATCCCATACTTATCCCTGTAAAACTCTCTACCCAACCATAAGACTCACATTGCTGGGAAGTGACTTTCCATGTTTGTAACAGTATTTAACAAACGCATACTTCTTCTTCTATCCCTTACTCTATAGTATTTGTTTCCGGGATACGGAAAAGCATCGTAAAAGAATTTCTCCCACTTGTATGCCTAGTACAACGATTTCCAACCTTTTTGGTTGCGAGGATCACCTGTTGTGTAAAAAAATATTTTGATGTCCATTAACTAAATACACAAGTAAAAAAATACAAGCGTATATATTTATAAATATTCTATAATAATTTAAATTTAGTTCGTGTTAGCCTTAGTTTTTGTTATGCTATGGTCACTTGTAATGCTCGCTTAATCAGTATTTTAATAAATTTGTATCAATATTTTTGTATTATCTCTTAATATAATTTTCACTATTATTTTAAGCATTGCGTGTTTCTACCAGCATATAATGTAGGAACAGATGTTAAATAATTTTTATGGACTTGTATCTATACCAAAAATAGTTATGTTTTTTCGCTTTAAGTAGTACTGTAACTCAGCTATGACTATTGTAACGAAATTTTCTTGCGGGTGTGCGTTAATGCTGTCCAATAAGCGGAGGATTCAGGATAAAAAAATAAAGCTCTTTATTTTACAAATAAGAATTGAGGAAATTAGAATTTTAAGAAAATTAGTTTTTACATAAATTTAATGATTTTATTTCTTAAATGTAAGAATAGGTTTTAGATAAAAAGAAATATTTACTGTATTGAAATGCGTTTCCCTAAAATTATCACCTTTGTGACGAAAGAAATTTCGAAGAGTGGTGTGCTGTTAATTCGTCACTCTATTCATTTGTCCATGGTTGAAAATTAGAAGGACATAAAACAGTCCTCGTATAGCTTGAGTTTTTTAATTTAACTAAACTACGCTAAAACCCTGAAAATTGTAATTTGAAGCAGCATATTCAGAAATGAATTCCGATTTTAAAACATTTTGTGTGGTTTTCTTATATCAAACTCGAAATTTATTAAATACTAAATAAATAAACTCCTAAAAATGTTTTGAACAATTATATTTAGATGTTCTTTGATATTGAAACAAATGAACAAATTTCTTAAGTATTACTGTAATGATCTTTTGTTAATTGCATTCAAGAACACACACACATTCACACAACTTACTTTTATCATTTACTAGCTGTTATGCCCGGCGTTGCTCGGGATTAAAACACTTTTATGTCTAATATTTTTAATGAAAAATTATTTTTATATAGAAAATTATAATACAAATATTCCTTTATCGTCTGAAACGTTTTTACTTCAAATTTCGTTCATAAATAGTGAAGTATAAGAAGGATTTTGACGAAAGTTTTGGATCAATTAATTAAATAGTTAAATTTTCATGAATAAAACGCGTCAAAATAAACCAGATCAATAGTTGTTCCCGATAAAAATTATGAATCGTCTGCTTTTAAACTTTTCTTTAGTATTCTTCCAGAATTTTGTTTATATGTTCTAACAACAGCTCTTCATACGTATCCTTGTTCTTTAACAATAAAAAATACATTGCTACAAATTGTGAATTTTATACTCAATTGAATTCTTTTTAAATTCTTGAAACGAGAGCAACAATTCTGAACGGAAATGAAATTTGTGTCACTGGAAAGCTATTTTTTAAACTTTAATATAGTATAAAAATAATTATTGTAACATAACACTTTCGAAATATATCACAAAAAATGCTAAATCTTGCTTAAATCTTAACTAAAAAATTTAATTAACTTTCGGCGTTTTAGAGTTGACAGTGATCTTTCACTTCGTTTTAAATTATTTACAGAAATAAAAAGAAATTTCTTCAAAGTCTCACCGTTGCCTAGCAACGAAGTATCATTAAATTTGCTTTATTTGAGAATCGTCTGCTGTAATAATTTATTTATCAAATTTTGAAACATTAATAAAAGATGAAGGAAACATTTTACAGATATAAAATTGGTATCATTGAAAAGGCACAATTTTGAACTTTAAGATGGTATAAAATTTTTTGAGGGGTTTATTTGCTCCGAAGTAAATACGGAAAAACGATTTAGGTTAATTTCGAATTAACTGACTCTTTAATTAACTTTCGGACATCGAAAAGTTGACAATAATCTTTCTCTTGTCTTAAATAATAAGTGTGCAAAGTTTGTTGAAATTGCTGCAGTAATTTAGGAGGAGATGTGCAACATACCCACATACACACATACATACCCACAATGACTTTTATTTATATTAAGATAGATTCATATACATTATTTTATGAATGAAAATAAATAAATTTAAAAAAATTTTGAAATTCTGAAGATCTCAGAATCTAAAGTTCTATTCTCTTAAATGAATGAAGGTTAAGAAAATAATTTGTAATCTTATAATAAATGTTTTTGAAGCTAATTCAGAAGGCAGTTTAGCGAAAGACGACATTAATTTTTCGGCTTAGGTTTTTAAATTAGTTTTTTTCATGCATATACTTCGCAATTGACATATTAATGGATAGATTTCTCAAACAATTAATTATTAAAAAGTAGCTATTAATTCATAACAGTAGAATAGATAAAGGGCATAAAATAATCTAATCATGGAATCAATTATTCAAAAATTTATTATAATATGAAGACCCGAATAAAGCAATTTCTATAAGAACTCAAAAACCAAATTATATTCTTGGAAAATTTTGAATGGATTAATTAACAGCAAGCAAACAGTAACGCATATTTATAAAGCTTTTATATGACTTAGAATGAATGCATCACGAAGTCATCGATAAACGAGCCTTTACTTGGGTAAAAAATAATAATAGATTTGGTTATAATCACGAATACTTAGAAAACCCAGGCTTACATTGATAATGATTGTATAGTTACTCAGTACAAGTACTGAGTTTTCTGTGTAACAAAATTATGTAATTTTAGCAATGATTTCATTTTCGTTCGATTTCAATATTAAAAGTAAAACTTCCATTTTAAAAGAAAATTCTGACATCAAATCTTTTCATCAGTGAAGTTGTCTCCTAAGTGTCGCAAAAGAAAATAGAGCATAGTTAATCGATGTGACTACAAAAAATCAGGAACATAGTCCAAGAGTATACATACATAAAATATTCTAAATTTTTAGAGATTTCGAGTAAAATAATAGTAAATAACTAAAATATTAACAAATGCTATTGAATTTATATTCATGCATGGCAAAAGGTTCGTACAATGCATAACAACTCTTGGGAAAATTAAGACTAGTTGTCTCTTGCGCGCTAATTTTTCGGTATACGCCTTGGAAGCATATATTAATAGCATATGATTATAATCCATACATCTGGTCAAAAAATATGGACAAAAGGTGGAAATTGTATGAATATATGTTAGAATTGAAATCTTTGTGGAAGACCAGAGAGATGATATTGAAGAGAACTGCTTCTTTATTAATAAATCTAAATGAATGGTTTTCAAGATTCTCTTTAAATAGCTTAAAACTCTAATGTACCGTATTTTAATACTTCTTTAATTTCCTTTGTTAGTATCGTTTGAATGTTGAATTTGTCTTCTAAATGCTTTCAAATCCAATCCAGAAAAGGAACTTTTTCAATGCCAAAAATTTTATTCTGTGCTGATTTAAGTTAAAGCATCAGAAAACAATTGCTTAAGATAAAACATATCGTTTCTTTCTTTCTTTTTTCACAATAACTGTGTTAGAATGCACAGTGTCCTCATTGTATCGAGCGAGGGAGCTACATTTTCGAGCAATCCTTGGATGATTTCCCATCAATCTTCCGTAGTTTCTATATCATCGCTTATCAAGCAGCACCACCTATCTCAATTTTTGGAAATTTCAAAGAGCAAGGAAGTACTTAGATTTTCGCAACCAATAACGAATATTTCTGAATTTTTCTTTCATCTGGCATTTCCTACCAGATGCGAAAAAAATTCAGAAATATTCGTTATTAGTTGCGAAAATATAAGTACTTTCTTCCTCTTTGAAATTTCCAAAAATTGAGATAGGTGGTGTTCCGGGTTAAGCGACGATATACAGTAAAACTTCGATTAATCGTCACGCGTTTAATCGTCTGTTTAATCTTCATCTTCTAATCCGTCATTTCTGTACTTGTATTATATTAAAGTTTATACTGAACGTTTCATAAAATTAAATACAATATGTATCAGATATTCACTTTTAAACGATTTTATTTTAATTTCCGTCCCAGTCTAGCAGTGAAATTACATTACTGTACGTATGTATTAAAAGATTTCTGTTATCCGTCTATTCGATTATCCGCGTACAGTCCTGGTCCGGACGGTGAAGGTTAATCGAAGTTCTATTGTACTTTTCTTTATTTATACGCTCCTTGAATTTAATCGTTAAGCTAAACTCTGATGATTCACTCATTGATAAAACACAAATTATTAAGTTTTCTTCTAACAGTATGAAAAAGGAAAATATGCAACGTTGCAAACTAGTGCATATATGTTAGTTATTTGGGGTTGTAGGTGAATATTTTTTTTTATAACGCACGTGATTTATGAATGCGATACATTAAATAGTAAATGATAATAAAATGATTAAATAAGTGGATGAATAAGCAAAAAATAAGAAAGGAAAATAAATAAATACATAAACTGAAACACAATTCGTTCATATTACATATATCCAGAAAATATCATAAAAAAGTTTTTAAATGATATTTGTAGCCATGAACCGCTTTGTCTTCATTTGCACACCGAAGCAGCTGCTGTTAAGGTCCTATAATATGTACAAATCTTCAGAACATCTTACATCGAAGTCTATGTTTTATGATTCATAGATCTCTGCAACTCAGTTAATAATATCATGTCGTTAAATTTTAGTGTCGCTTAGTTAATATCTTTTTCTCTCTTAATTATGCAATTGCAAAATACAGTGCTGTTCAAAATTATTAGAACTCTAAATAAAATTTTACACTTTTTGTACAGAAAATAATTTTTTTCATTTATAACTAAATATATATTATTTTTTTTATTAATTGAATCGTATTCATTAGAAAAAACTTCAAATAATTTAAACTTTATTGCAAAATTAGCCAGAATTTTAACATTTTCATATAACTCTAAGTTATGTATTGTTCAAAATTATTGGAACAGTCAAAAACTTAGAACTAGAAAATAACATAACAATTTTCTAAAATAAAATATCGACGTTTAATGTTTATATGGGCCTCCTGTGGCCTCAATCGCTGCTTTCAGTCTTTGATTTAGGATATAAACCAATTTCTGCGTTGTCTCCTGGTTGATACTGCGCCATTCATTTTTGATCGTCTCAAAAAATTGATTTTTATTTCTTCTCTTTTCAAAAAGGAATTTCTGATTCAAAACCGACCATAAATTTTAGATGGGATTAAGGACTGGCCTTTGTGGTGACCACTCTAGTATCTTAACCATGTTTTCTGAGAAATAATCTTTGAAAATATTTAATGTGTGTTTTAGTTCATTATCTCGTTAAAAGGCATACCATCGACAAACACTCAAATTTCAGTTGGATTTCTTCATATTTTGGGACATGATATCGACGTACATACTTACAGTTATTTTACCGCTGATTATCATAATTTCTCCGACACTTTTAGCGGGAAACAATCCATACCATCACATTTCCTGGTCAGTATTTTACTCTCTGTAGTATATTCATCGTTTTAAGAACCTCACCTGATCTTCCCCACACATTCTTACATTTATTTTATCCAAAAAGATCATATTTGCTTTTGTATGACCATAAAACATTGTCCCAGGATTGTGAAACCTTCGAAATATGCTCTTTTGCAAAGGCGAAGTGAATTACCATTTTCTGTTCTGTGATGTATTGAGTTGTATGTCTTTTTCTTTGGATACAGCTTAACAAGTCTGAGTTTTTGATCATAAGGCAAACTGTTAGAGCTATCACATTGCATTACAAACCTTTTACAATCACTCTTGACGATATATCGTTCTTTTTCTGTGCAAATCTTACATTCATAATCTTCTCTTGTATTTGTTTTCAATTTTCTATCTCGCCCTCTTTTGTTTTCGATGAATCCTTCCGTCTCATGCTTCTTGAACAAACATTAGATACCAAACATCGACATTTTATACCTTTTTGCTAGGTTTTCATACGATACCCCATCCATTCGATCTTCATTGTTGCGGTGGTGAAGATCAAATGAAATCTTTTAACTCTTGAGCATTACCGTTGGTTTAGACTTCTCCATAGAAAAAAAACAAATTTCAAAAGAAATTAATCTGCTAAAATTATTAAAATTTACCAAAATAAAAACAAATCCGATTCGTACTCGCTTAAATATAACCTTCGTCTTCATTCATTCGAATAATTTTGAACAGATAGAATATACTGTTTAAAACAATAATTCTTTCTAATTTGTAGCAATATTTCATGAAATAACTAAAACTTATATACATTTATTTAGAATGATATATTTATTAGAAAATAAAAAAAAATAGCAAATTATCACGTTTTTAAAATTTTATAAACAAAAGGTTTAATTTTAACAGTCTGTTCTAATAATTTTGAACAGCACTGTAACTCATCTATTCCAGAGCTTAAGTAATGCTTGAACTAATGCGATAGCTATACAGGTTAAGAAAAAGTGTAGCGTTACAGTTCCTTTTATTGTTGTAATTGTTGCTTTTTACATATAGCTCCTCAGTGAGTTAATAAAATTTCCAGGATAACTAAGAAAGATACTATATAGAAAGCTAAAGAATTCTGCTTCACAACTTTATCCGTTATCAGACAAATTTGTCTCGATAACATTCTAAATATCAAATTGCGCTTGCAATCAAATTTTTCTTTCCGAAGACTCAAAGATTTTCCTCAAAATTTACTTTTTTTTCACTTTTAAGAAAAGCCGATTCAATAATACCATCAGTTTGAATATAAACTGGAACACTAAAAATTTGATACCTAAGAATTCGTCTTTAAATCTCCAAATTAAATTCTTTGTCACGCTTTGAAGATTAGGTGACTAAAATGTATTATTAACATTTAATAAATACAATATTTTTAAAGAATGGATGAAAAACACTCACTTGTTTGCTCATAATAAGCTTTTAAGCGGAGCGCTTGCTTTGATTTTCATTAAGGTTGGGAATACGAGATTTCCGGAATATGCATCAACATTTTTGTTCCTTCTGTGTTGTTATTTATTGTTTATCACCAAATAAATTTAATGAGATTATGTTATTCTGGAGTTGCATACAAAAGCAATAGTTTATACGAAACGATTATGAGAAAAACTATTCCATTATTGCAAACAGTAGTTAGACAGTTTGCTAGAAGCTTACTTCGCCAATTCTTGTAATTGTGTTAACTACAATAATATGAAAATAAGAAGATATCTTGATCGAACTTACAGAAAGTTCAAATGGAAAAGGAGAGTGGAATAAAAGCATAAAATTGCTATTTTCGTAATGATCATTATAGGACAAATTTAAGAGGCTTGTTCCAAGAACCTTATCAATGCATTGAATATTTATCTATGAAAATTCCATCTTAAATTAGAGGATATAAACCATACTTTTCATTTCTAATCTGTCAGAGTTTGGTAACAAAATAATTTCGATGTTCTTAGGATTTCATTAGTGAAATCCTCAAGTGAATGAAGTAATTTATTTACAGAAATTAGATTGGTCGCTTTCTGCTTCTATTTAAAAAACAAAAAAACATTCCTATACTACGAATACATTTCCTCAACAAGTACTTTATTTCTTTCCAGTACCTCAATATCAGATTTTTATTACATCTTCATATGATTCAATTTTAAAAATGAGTGACTTTACAACTAAATAAAATCATATTTTCCGCTCCGCCATTTCGTATTACCACAATTATATGAAAATAAGATGACATCTTGGTCGAACTTACAAAAAGTTCAAATGAAAAAGGAGAGTGGAATAAAAGCATAAAATTGTTATTTTCGTAATGATCATTATAGGACAAACTAATGAGGCTCGTTCCAAGAACCTTATCAATGCATTGAATATTTATCTATGAAAATTCCATCTTAAATTAGAGGATATAAACCATACTTTTCATTTCTAACCTGTCAGAGTTTGGTAACAAAATAATTTCGATGTTCTTAGGATTTCATTAATGAAATCCTCAAGTGAATGAATTAATTTATTTACAGAAATTAGATTGTTCGATTTCTGCTCCTATTATTATTTTTAAAAACATTCCTATCCTAAGAATACATTTCCTCAGAAAGTACTTTATGTTTTTCCCATAGCTCAATAGCAGATTTTTTATTACATATTCATATGATTCGATGCAAAAAAGAGAGAATTTGCAACTAAAAATTATATTTTCCGCTCCCCTACTTCAATCCGTTTTTGATAAGAACTTCAGCATTTAATCTTCTAAAGATTTCTCACAAAATTCTATGAGATCTTCATTTGGGCTTTCCTTTCTTTCCATAAACAAAGAATATGTTTGCTATTAGCGGGCTTTTGGTTTCGATTTTGTCAGAACAGAGGAACAGAATATCGATTTTCGATAAACATTCCACCGAAAATCTTTCACAGATTTGCGCTCAAAGAAAGGTTAAAAAAAGAATAAGATAAATAATGCATAAAAATAGCAAATATCTGAGTTCAAAAATACTATTTTCCTTTCATGATTGGTACAGAAAGAAAATTGGCTGCTGATTTTTGTAGAAAGTGAGAAACTTTTAAGCACTCCGATATCTTTTGCCAAAAATGCTGCAGCTTGTTGAAAAAACGAGTCGTAAAAAATAAGAGATCATCGATCAAAACTTGTCAAAAATATATTAAAAAGCTTTCTTCTAGGATCAGCAGTTACGGCTGATATACGCATTAAAATTCATCGCGTAATTCACCAATGACAATAGATGAAATTTGAAGTGAAGAATTCAGACCAATGTTTAATATTAAATACAAATTGAGATTAGGCGACCGAAAAAATTGTGAATGGTAAGGCTTCTCGATATTTGCAAGAGAGATGTGAATCTTGGGTTTATTTTATTATCGTACTAAATATGGTCACACCCAATTGATAAATTTCTCCGTCGAACGAAATTTAAATCACAAAGAAAGGAATAGCCTAGAAGTATAGACTTAAATTACTTATAAGTGTACTTCATAAACCTCTCTTGATCGAAAAGTATTTATTTCACCAATCTTTATTTCGTTTTACACGAATAATGAATTACATTTCATTAAACATTTATTTTAACAGCAAAATCTCTTTGTATGAACGAACCTATTCAGAAGTTTACTGAAAAATACATGCTAACATTTTCATTGCTATCTTTAAATATATCGTAATTTAAACAACAGGAATGATTTTCAATGTACAAGAATTTTAATGTTTACAATTTTGTACTTATTAAGAAAAATATCCGTAAATGACAATTTATTTTTTAGTGGGGAGAATTAGATTAGAGTTAGATTCGTAAAGAGATGCATGGAAATGAGATTTCATATGTGTCGAAAGAAAAAAAATAACAATAAATACATAAAGTCATAAGTGCAATATTTAATCATTTTTAAGAATAAATTAATTTCAGTGTAATCTTCAATGAAGCTAAAAATCAAATTATTCTTTTATGTATTGGTGCATGCAGTAAAGGAACATATTTAATATTCATGCCTACTTGATGCACCTCAAATTTTCGGAGCCATTTTTTCATTTTGATTCATAACTAAACCATCTAAAGACAAAAAGTAACGCTACAGCATATCAAAAAACTTGCATTTAAATCCTGAATGGCACGCTGTCGCACGTTTGTCACGATACAACGTCAAAACATTTGGCAATAGTCCAGGGAACGAAGGCCCAAAATGGGGCAAAAACAATAATTCACACAGTTTTGAAAATTGGTACCCATATTCGTGAGTGTCTCTTGTTGAACATACTAAAAGACATACATCCTAAAGAACATACTAATACTTGGTTTGGGGGCTCACTGAGCCATCATGAATTTCGTTCCCATTTTTTTCAAAGTTTTTCTTAGATTTCTCGAAAACTATTCAATTTTCAAATTACATGGGAGACAACAAATTAAAGAGCGTAACATTCCCTACATATACAAACTTTTATTTTTCCTGTTGCTTTAATTGTTTTCGAAAAAATGGGTCTCAAAGTCTGCTGCCATCTTGGATTTCACACCCCTTCTTTAGTTTCTCTTGAATATCTTGAAAACTATTCAATTTGCAAATTACATCGGATACAACAAATTAAAGAGAGTAACATTCCCTACAAATACAAACTTTTATTTTTCTTGTTGCCTTAATTGTTTTCGAAAAAATGGGTCTCAAAGTCTGCTGCCATCTTGGATTTCACACCCCTTCTTTAGTTTCTCTTGAATATCTTGAAAACTACTCAATTTTCAAATTACATGGGATACAACAAATTAAAGAGAGTAACATTCCCTACAAATACAAACTTTTATTTTTCTTGTTACCTTAATTGTTTTCGAAAAAAAGGGTCTCAAAGTTTGCTGCCATCTTGGATTTCACACCCCTTCTTTAGCTTCTCTTGAATATCTTGAAAACTATTCAATTTTCAAATTACATGGGATACAACAAATTAAAGAGAGTAACATTCCCTACAAATACAAACTTTTATTTTTCTTGTTACCTTAATTGTTTTCGAAAAAAAAGGGTCACAAAGTTTGCTGCCATCTTGGATTTCACACCCCTTCTTTAGTTTCTCTTGAATATCTTGAAAACTATTCAACTTTGAAATTACACATTTCTAATAAGATATTAAAGTACACATTTCTAATAAGATATTAGATTATTAGACCAATGAATATTGAATATAAATGTAATGAAATAAAGAAACTGCATTGCAGCTTATGTGTATACACAAGGCGTATCCACGGTGTATACATACGGTATATCCACAGCTGTTGGCTTGTTTTCTACTTTTATTTATCTTTTTTCTTTTCATACTACTTCGTTGACATTTTAGACTACTTAAACAATTTATATTCATACTTTTCACAGAAGATTATTCATCTTTTATTCGTTAACCCATCAAATGCCTAGTTATATTCATGTACTTTTAAACTTTTAGAAATGAACTTTAAAAGCTCAAGCTGTTAAATTGCATGGTTCCAAATATTTGAATAAAATCATAAAAGGCTGATTCTGATTTAATAAGAATCATGAATGTTTCCAAGCTTGGAACTTTATTTCTTTTATAACTGATAATATTGTCAAAACTGAAATAACCATGAACAAACATTCGCTATATTATTATACAAGGTGATTCAATTGAAGCATCCTAATGTTCTTTTAAAAGACAAACGATGTATGAGAAGCCGCCGTATAAGTGAGCGATTCTCGCTCCTGGACCTGTGCATAATAATGACGTTGTGGCTCTTAAGCTCCAAAAATTGCATCAAATGTATTTGTTCAACGATTTTATTTTTGTAAAAGATTGGTTGATTGCCCAATAAGCTGCAGATGCTCCTGTAATTGATCTGATGCTTTGGGAGTCCCTGAACATGCGCGAGAAACACAACGCTGCGGTCGTATTTCTCGGACCCCGAACATTTCTGGACTCGAGCTGCCTGTTTAACTATTAGTAGACATTTGTGGTGTTTGTCAGAAGAAGCCTAATTCTTATTTGTGTTTATATTCCAAGTAAACATGCCCATAGCAACTAAAATAAACCAATTTTAACACATTAGTAACCATATAATTTTTTTTAATTTAAAATTTTAACTTTAAGAGGTTTTTCGAATTTTAGGCAAACCCTCCTGTTAACTTAAGGGCTGAAACTTCATATACTCTCTATTTGGACCAAAAGGAATGGGAAAAACCCTAGAGAGCAATATTTTTTTCCAAATATTTTGAGACGCCCTACCTTCCGATACAACGATTTTAAGATCTATATAAGGTAAGAACTTTGGTGCATTAAAAATAACAATATATGAATTTAGTAACTCCATCTACTACATCGATCAAGTTTTATAACTTCTCACCAAACTTAATTCTATGCATGCACATTACGTTACACCTAATGACGAGATAACACAGAGAGGGTCTACGCATACACAATACATTCT
>BGPR01000136.1:347281-377976 GCA_013235015.1 Araneus ventricosus | reverse complement strand
ACGTCTTCTATATACCAACACTGTAGATTAGGGCGGTCCTTAAAAATCAACTTTTGAAATTTTGATGGGGCACCCTCCTATCTTTTGTGTTATGGACCAAAATAAGATTTCATTAAAATTTCAGATTTTAGAAATGTGTTTTAGGGGTAGCTACCAAGCTTTAAAGTTTTGAAAAAAATGAAGCAGTAGATGGTACACTAAGAGCTGTATATAACGTAGCAGTGTGTGGAGGAGCATTGATAGAAGAGTACAGCGAACTACATACAAAAGACAAAGAGCAAAAACAGTACTTGTTGTTGTTAGTAAAGCAATTTTAAACAAATATCCCGACTCTAAAAAATCTACTTTATTGTCTTAAAAGCTAGTAGTTTTATTTATTTATTTATTTATTTCAATTCTGTACATTGAAATTCTTGTTTTAGCTTCTCAGTTTTATTTAATTTGTAAAAAATCGAAAATATTATATATTGCATAAAATTTTTAATAAATAAGGATAGTTTAACTGAAGTTTACAGAAGAAGAAATTACAGAAATTCATTTCCATATAGTAGATCAAAATGACAAGGTGTCCCATAGAAAATTTAGAAAAAAATTTACCCTTATGTAAAGACAACCCTACTGTAGATTTGTATCTAATTTAGAACCAGATCCAGCTAAAGCTAGACTGTTTGTCTATCTGTGTGTATATGAACACAATAATTCAAACATGAAATTGATGAATTAAATGCGATCCATGGTCTTAATGCATCAGTCATAGATCTGTATGAAATTTTGGAGCAAATTCGTCAACTGAGAGAGTAATTATCTCTGATCCCATATTAAAGTGATTTTCTGATGGTCCCAGCTAAATCTAGACTGTTTGTCTATCTGTGTGTATATGAACACAATAATTCAAATATCAAATTGATGAATTAAATGTGATCCATGGTCCTAACGCATCAGTCATAGATCTGTATCAAATTTTGGAGCAAATTCGTCAACTGAGAGAGGTAATTATTTGATCCCATATTAAAGTGATTTTCTGATAGTCCAGCTAAATCTAGACTGTTTGTCTATCTGTGTGTATATGAACACAATATTTCAAATATGAAATTGATGAATTAAATGTGATCCATGGTCCTAACGCATCAGTCATAGATCTGTATCAAATTTTGGAGCAAATTCGCCAACTAGGAGAGGCAACTATATGATCACATATTAAAGTGATTTTCTGATGTGCAAGCATGAGCAAATATCAATGTACACTCCTCTGGATTTTTTCCCTTTTTATGAGATCCTTTGGTAATGGCAGGCTTTAAATTTCCGATGCGAAAAAAGAACAGGATGTCGATTTTTTATAAACATTCCATAGAAATTCTTTGAACATTTTTCACCCAATTAAAAGGGTTAGGGGAATGGAAAAGAACGCATAGAAATAACATTTTCTCTGAGTCCAAAATACAGTTTTCCTTTCATGAGTGAGAAAAAAAATGCGCAGCGTTTATTTTTGGGAAAGTTGCATTTTTAAGTGCTCGTATTTCTTTTCACAATAAATGCTGCAGCTTATTACTGATAAAGATTATATTCCCTACTGACATCCATCATGGACCAAAACTTATCAAAAATATGTCAGAAGCCGTCCTCTGGGGTCAGAATAAGTATCTGATGCACACATCAAAATTTATCAACCAATGCCCTGATGACAATGAATGAAATGCGTTGTGAAATATCCTTAATTTTAAGACATTATCTTCTATTTTGTTCTAAAAGAACAGTGAAACTTGCCATGTATGTATCATTGACTGCCATATGTGTCGATAGTAAAGAAATAACTTTGTCTAAAAATTGAAATTTGAATTTCATAACAGGATAGGCGATCTAGGAAATCATTTTCAAGCAGTTTGACGAAGAATTTGTTAGTTTTTGCGAAAAGGTAATAAAATTTCTCTTATTGTAAGTTTATTAAAAATAAGCATTGTACTATATTTATATATTTTTTTGGATAAAGTAAGTTACATGTCAGGTATATTGAATAAAGTTTTTTTTTTAATTTTTTCAATAGATATCTCTGTGTTTTAACTCGTGTAAGACTTTGTTATAACTTGTAAATAAGCCATAAAATTTATCTTTGTTTAAGCGCATTAAAAATAAAAGCCTCCAGTATACTTTAAATGTATATTATATTGCATAAAACAGTTAATATATCGAGATACATTGAATATTTTTTGAAACTTTTTTTAACAGTTATCTATGTGTTTTAACTTGTGGAAGACTTTTGAAAAAATTAATTAATCCTACCTTTATGAACTTCAATTAAACCCTACGATTAAAGCACGTTACATTTTTTAAAGAAACATTTTTCTTTATTCTTTTTACCGGTTAATTCTAATGCATAAAGCATAATTTATTGTCCAATTTATGCCATAAACGAAGCATTTACATTCTCAAAGCATTTTATTTTGTTTAATTGGACTAACGGGACATCCTGAAAATACAGAGTCTTTATTAAGAAGGATCTCATATTTTTGAACGTGTTCAGATAATAAGGTTGACGCTTGATCCGGTCCTAGGTAGCAATTTTAGTTTGCAGCAAAGTTGCAGCCATCTTGCTCTGCAAGTCTCAAGTTTGGCGCGGCAAGACCGCAAGTTCATAACAAGTTTGAAAAAAGTTTTCAGAATCGACGAAGTCACCATGCGTCAAACTATAAATTTGTCGCGTCAAGTTCATTGCAAACTAGTAGTAAAAAGAGAATAAGCATGCTAACCTTAGACAACTAACTCAGTTACAAACCTGTCGCCTTAACCACTGAACCAGAGACACCTCGATCACCAAAGATAGATTGCACTATATCTTATTTTTAACTCTTGATTTAATTTCATAATTTTGAGAATATGATTTGAAGTCAAAGAGAGCTCGAGTTTTGCTAATAAACACGTTATGCTAGTGTAATAAATTGTAAAATTAGGGTTCAAAAGTAATTACTTTTAAAAATATAGGACACAAAGTAAGTTATTATTTTTCAACAAACATTGACTGTGGTTTTGGTTTAATTTTAATTTTGTTTATAAACTTTAAAATTTCATCACTGAGAAAAAGGCGATATATAGTTTTCTTTAAAGTGCGAGTTCTATATTTAGTAAAAGTTGGGATGTAGAAATTTTCAAAAGCAATATTTTTTTATTAAAAGACCTAGTTAGTTTTTCTTTTTCAAATTATCATGGATTTATTGAATTATAAAAAAGAAGGACTGTCTAGGAGATACTATTAAAAATCAGATGTTTTTTAAAACAGAGACAAAAAAATCAAAACTAGGTACAGTGCACTCCCGATTATCCGTGTGTGTGTCCGCCGGGAGGGATCGCACAGACAATTGAAAAAAACGGATATTCCGAAAACTACTTTTTATTAAAGAAAAAATCATTATCAGTACAAAAATATAAAAATTACTTACATTTGCATGCTGTATAACATCAAACTAAGAATTTTCCTTTTAACATTTAATGCTTTAAAAAATCTGTTATGCGTCTTTGCTTCTGCTGTTTGTTCATCTCTTGTCGGATATCAACACATCTTTTACGAACCGCAGTAATGTCACCGTAATCAAATCCTCTTTGTCCCATATAATCGAACAAAGTTTCCACAGATTGTAGAGCAGTAGAATGAGAAATTGTATTTCCCTCATTTAGTACATCTTCTGCAACAGTACTAGCTGATTCTCCCTTCTCAAGTTTTTGAAAGATTTCTAATTTTTGTTTAACATTTAAAACGTTTCACTTTCGTTTCACACCACTCATTTTTACCAGCAAAAAATTTCACTTTACTAACTGACGATAAACAACTCGCAAATACTAAAGGAGCACGTGCGAAATTGAAAGAAGACGAAGGAGTTAAAGAATGACATGTCAGAGAGAAGCGTGTTCGTACGAAAATGAGCTAGTAGGAAGTGGATGATTCATTTCTCGGAAAATAAGGGGTTGAACCAGTAGAGATTGCACGTGGAGGAAGAAAAAATCTATTCTTTATCCTCAGTCCTCACGGCTCACTAGTTTAACGGAATGAATCTCTCGATCGAACATCAACATCGATTTTGCATGAATGATAAGCGTGAAAATGTTTCTCTTTAAATTTTTTTGCGAGTCCGGAATGAGCACGGATAATCCGCAAACCGGATAATCCGCGCACGGATAATAGAGAGTATACTGTATATATAACTGTATCCAGGAGTTACCTCCGAGAGAAAAAAGCCTTCCAACGGCAACCATAGAATAGGCTGACTTGAACCAACTTAGGCTGTTGAATTTCGATTGGGTTACTAGCTGTTTACCCTTTATCGGACTAGGCGTCATAAACTTGGCGACCGAATATCCACAGTTTCTTTTGTTGGTGGAAAAAATTTGGCGATATTCGTCATTTGTTCATGGAAGTTGTCGGTGCAAGCATGGGCGTAATGGAAATCGTGTTTATTTTAAAATTATCTCTTTGAAGTTAATTAGTTTAAAGAACAAATGTTTTCAAATGTTTAGTTACAGATTTACATCAGTGGTTCCAAATTTTATATAGTCAGCCTTCCAAAGGATAAGGATTTGCAAAAAATGGCTGAATGCAGTACCACGACAAAACATGCACCCTACAAAGAATTTCAGGCTAAGTATCTTTTTCCTGTTCTGAAACAAACTGTACGTTTAATATTTATTTTGGTTTCCATTTTTAATTTGAAATTGATCGTAAGCACTAAATAATATTTGTTTCTTAAAATTCGTATCTTTACAAACTGTTTTGTTTTGAGATTGTTAACATTTGAAATTTTGTATTTCAGTCAATTATCTCAATCAAAACCAGCTATATGAAACTGTATCCAGGTCGTTGTTTGTAAGTGTGCCGCACTAACTTTACAGCAAACTTGTTTTTCATGTCGGTTGGTCGATTATGCTTTGTTACATTGCAGGAATTTCGCTGCAAACTTGTCGCGTCAAGTTTGTCATGACAAGATAATATGCAGAAAAAAGGAACACTTGCTGCAAATGTGCATGCTATCTGGGGTACCTTCTATGCACATCGATATCGCATCAACAGATGGAACACTTAGCTTCGACAGATTTAACGCGCATCAGATCCTGAACACGTCAATTTGCCATCATGTGAGCTTGACTCCAAAATCTTCTCACCATTCTTTTATTCAAATAACGAAAAATAATACTTATGGATACTTTTATTAAAAAATCAGCCCCAAATAATAAGAAAAAAAAATGTAAAAGAAATCTAATAGTCAAATATTATTCAATGAACATAAATTGTTTTACCTGTCCATAAATTTCAGTTTTTAGCATCGAAAAAGTGCAGTCAATGTTACACACTTTAACGGGCACTTTTAAATCAAACGCAAACGCAGCAAGTAGAAAATTTCATTTTGTGTCCCCAATCACTTAATGACTGAAAAAAATATATATTAACCCTGCTTTGCGTTCCTTTTATCTCATATATAATTACAAATGTTTAAATAATAATACCTATTCGAAATGATGGTAAGGTGCCCTACCTGTTCAACCCCTTATAAGGCAATTTTTTCTAGTTGTGGTATAATAAAATAACTTTGGTATTGAGATTAATTTAAGAAAAGAAATTCATTAGCTTATTGGATAACATTACGTTTTGCTAATTAATTTTATGAATTAATAATTAATTACCAAGTCAAGACACTTCGTTATGGTTTGAGATAAGAAATTGAAACATCCAGCTTTTGTTTCATCGAAGCATGTGGCTAGAACTTACTCCAACGTTAAAAAATGCATTCAAAAATTATATTCCCAAAGTATTAGAAAATATTAAATTGTTTTATTTTAATTCTCATCTTAAATTTGTTGTTTTCATTGTTATTCTGTTTGTTTTTTAATTTGTAAAATTATTTGTAATTTCAATTTTCATATATTTCTTACATTTGAAATATTTTATAAAATATCCAACCGCTAGATGGCGATACGGCATCAATGTTTTGAAAGTGAGTTCTCTAGAAGCATTCGCCGAGAGAACGCGTAAGTTGTTGTTTGACGCTAAAAGCGAAAGCTATTGGCATCATTTGAAATATTAAAAAATGTCTTTTGAAAGAAGTTGTAAATTTATATGTGTTAGCTGTGATGTATGGTGTCGGGTTACTTTCGAACCATGATTCACATATCATTTATGAAATATCAACTTCTTCAACGGCTTTTGTATGAACGGTATTCACAGTCATATAGCAAGTATCACCGCACATGGCGTTTCACTACACGCTGCACAGTAACGCAACGTCTTTTTTTCTTTCTGCAATAGGGGTGTGTTCTAAAATTGCACCAACGTACTTGACGTGCATCACGTGACAGCTTGAATTAAATCATTAGCTTTAAGTTAGATTAAGATAGAATAAAATAAAAAATGAGAATTGAGATTCAATAACCGACTTGTGATTATGAAGGATTCAGTTTATTTAAAAGGGAATTAATGTTATAAATGAGATATAAAAATTTAGTGTAATGTGCATCGCTTAAATGTCGTTCTAAAATGTATGTCATATTCTGTAACATTTTTATAATTTCTGTCACAAAAAAAAAAGAATGCAGTGCGTGGAAATAGCATAACAAAATGCATATGGAGAAAACTAAGCTCATAAAGTTCCAGTTTATGTGTCTCAAAAATTGCTAATTTATGCATTATACAAAGTAAATATTAAGTTACTTTTTCTTTAGGAAGTTAGAATTTTTCTTAATAGTCGGGGCGGGCAAATATTTTTATTATTTGCATGAAACATTAACCCTTAGCTTATATGCTCATAGATGATGAATATTAAATTTACAGTTTTATTTTCATTTGTCGTTTTATTTTTTCTTCTATCGTTGGTACCTATTTTTACTTTCCGTGTTATACCAAATTATATATAAAAACTAAGTAACCAAAAATGTGTTGAATCCAGAACAAGCTGCTTATGCTAAATGATTCAAGAATATCTAAATATTTTCCTTTTCTTTTATTTCGGAAATAAAGCGAAACAATTACACCAAATGAGTAACAGATATTGATGAAGGAAAATAGCTAAAATATATTATTTTCAAATATTTACGTATGATGTAAAAAGACTGATTCTATTCTAATAAACGTTATGAATACGACCATATTGTCACAAACATGGAAAGTCGCTTCTCAGCAATGTGAGTCTTATGGCTGGGAAGAGAGTTTTACAAGGGTAAGTATGAGATAACCGACAGCAGCCACGTTTGGACCCCTGACCTTGGCGACTTATATACTTGGCGACGAAATATGGGATCTCAAAGGTGCTGGACTCTTCTCGATATCTCTATTAGTAGAGGAGATACGCTTGAATGTACTACAAGATTCCATGTCATCACGGCCTGCCACGGAAGACTATATAAGGAGACTATATAAGGTATGTTGGTCGACTGGGATCGCCTTGGAGCGAGAACGTCTTTGGAGTTCTATCCGCTGTGCGAGCTACTAAGCTGTTAGACGCCGTGCGGTAGGAGTGTTGATCCATTGGGAACGACTTGAGAGTTTCTTCTGCAATGTGAGATAGGAAGCTGGTGAGCAGAGCGCTATTGAAAGTGCTTTTATTGTCGTTATTAGTTATTTGCTGACTGTTTGTGTTGCTAAATATCAAAGTGCTGAACTGTTATTACCTGTGAATTGTTGCCTGTTTACATTGCTAATCTGTGCAAGAACTATCGTTTCCTGTACCTGAGCTACGTGTTTTCCTGCATATTTGTAAATAAACCTTCCTTCTTCATTATCCTGCGTGTTGGATTGTTTACACCATACACCCACTTTTGTAACAATATAATGAGTGTAATTTTTGATTTACGAGATAATGGAATCTAAACTTGAATCATCAAAAATATTTCAAATAATCGTAACATTATCTGGAAAGAGATTTATTTATTTTGTTTAAATTTTGATAGAATTTTCATATTAAATACTTTTAAATATTTGTTTTGAATTCTTTAAAAATATATTTATATAGAATTATTTTAAAGATATTTACAATTCTTTTAGAAATATATTTAAACAAAGCAAGGTATATTTCATTTATTGAGAAATTAAGATTGGATAAATATTTAAGTTATTTGATGTGTAAAAACCCTTGCAATTTTAGATTACAATGATCTGCAATTTTATTAATAACAAAAAGAACCCACACATTAAATTTCATATGAGATAAAATTTTAATTTTGCTTTTTATTATCTTTTTAAATAGAGATTCTTCATAATTAATATCAACTCCTTATGGAATAACAGTTAAAGAAGGTGTATCGATAGTAATTTTGAATAAGGCCATTTTCTTGCTTCCTTTTATGAATTATTTCTTGAAAAGATAATAGAAAAATATTTTCTTAACAAACTATTCATGTAGCTTTAAACGAACTTAGAAAGTGATTTAATAAGATGTTACTACTAATTAAAACAATTTAAATATTTCTACATTACATAAACATTACTTCTTCATAATAGTTTTAAGATTACTTAGTGTATTCCAGTAAAATTAGTAAAATAATAAGCACTGGCAAATTTTAATTATTCATTCGTCTGTTTTTTGTAACAGTTAAATTATAGTTGCTTAATGATTCAGCAATTTTATTGATATTGCAATCACTATTCAATCATATTAGCGTTTAATGTTATGTTTATTATCTTTCTTTTGAAAATATGCTTTTTGATGTTCAGATCTACTTTGTCCTTTGTTTGGGAAAATTTCGGGCTATGGGAAGCTATGTTTGGCGTAATGCTAGCTTCTGACAGAAAAAAATTTCCCAATTATTTTTTTGAATCCATTTCAAACAGTTCTTAGGCCTGAAAAAGTGAACTAGAATGGATTCTTTGTTTGGTTTTTGTTATTTTCGTTTAACTCGGAGTTTATTTTTATTTTTTTTTGGCTTTCTTTTGTATGATCTCGATTTCCATTGATATCTGTTTTTTGTTTTGCTGCTCCAATTGAGCGCTACTTAAACATGGCATTAATTTTTTCTAATTTTTTAAAAATTTTACTCTATAAATTGTATTTTTTATAAATAAAAATATTTTTAGTTTTTTTAATGTTGTTCTATTATAATTTTTTAGTTAAGATTCCTTTTAAAATTTATTCTTTTTTTTCTTTTGATTGTTTTTAAGCAATAACTCCTAATGTATTTCCTATAAAAGTGACTACGCCTGAGAATTGCGTTTTATTTAATAACTAGCTGATATACCCGGCGTTGCTAGAGATAAGAATATTTTCAAAGCTAAATACTTATAATACTTTGTAATTAATTAAGCAGTTTTTCGAAGCAGCGTCTTACTTCGGTTTTCGTTCGTCCACTACCGTATACGGGAATGGACGAACGAAAATCGACCTCCTGGACCATCAACGAAAATCGAACTCCTGGACCATCAACGAAAATCGACCTCCTGGGCCATCAACGAAAATCGACCTCCTGGACCATCAACGAAAATCGACCTCCTGGGCCGTCAACGAAAATCTGACCTCTTCGTACGAATCAACGTACATCAACGAAAACCTGACCTCCTACGTCATCAACAAAACTCCTCTTACCTTTTTCTCGCTGTAGTTTTAACCACCTGGCACGAATATAGCCATCCTTGGTACTCATTTGTCCTTTCTCATCATTGATTGCTACGGTGACAACGGAAACTCTTTCATATCTTCGTTTGTATTGCCATTATAGGTTCATTCTTTTTAGTGTTTGTGTGACTGATCAGAAAAACATCTACACATTCAATTAGAAGGATTTAAAAATTTGTGGACTTAAATAAAGCATCACATAATGAGAGTAATTAACGTTATAGCTTGCGGTGCAAACCTATTGAAATATATAAGCTAATCTACATATAGCTAAATAAAACAGTTTTTCGATTTCTTCATCAGGCGCATTCTTTCATTTTTCAACTCGTTGAATTATATGCAGTTCACATAATTTTAATTTTTCTTCTTCAGCTTGCTTGTACCACTACTGCCTTTAATGCATTGTGGCGAGATTTGCAAAATTTTTGTCTTTCTCTTTCTTTTGGGTATTTATAAAATAACTAATTTTAGAAGTTTAAAAACAATCACTAATTTGTTAAGTCTTTTCTGTAAACTAAATAAAGCAATTTCTCGCCGATGCGTTTTTCGTTGTTTGATAAGAACAGGACTCGGTAAACTTGAAACTTACACACTAATTAGGATCATTTAAATATTTATGAAAATTAAACTCGGAACATCGCATAGTAATCAAACTAACGTCATTGGACTACTGAGTGTGCATAGTGAAAGCTATGTATTCTCAGACATAAAACCGGAAGTAAAAAGTCTACTTTCGAGAAAGATGTCCAAAGAAAGCAATATTTTCTTATCATAACTTTAACAGTGACAAAAGCACGTTAACGATGGATTTGATGAACTAATAAATTTGTTTGAATTTAATTTTATAACAATTAAAAACATTGTTACAAATTGAGTTTAAAATGAATTTTGAAAGGCTAATTAAAATTAGAGAAACATTGTATCGCAATAGAATTAGTATCAATAAAAACATAATTTATTCCTCTTTAAGATTATGTAAAAATTAAGTTCGTTTAATAAGTATTTCAGAAGTTAATTGGTTATTAAGTACCGCAATAGAATTAGTATCAATAAAAATATAAATTATTGCTATTTAAGATTATGTAAAAATTAAGTTCGTTTAATAAATATTTCAGAATTTAATTAGTTATTAAGTAATAATTCACTTAAATATTTATGAAAATCAATCGCAAAATATCGCATAGCAATCAAACTAACGTCATTGGATTACTGTGAAATCTATGTATGCTCAGATATAAAACCGGAAGTAAAAAGTTTACTTTCGAGTTAGATGTCCAAAGAAAGCAATATTTTCTTATCATAACTTTAACAGTAAGAAAGCACTTGAATGATGAAATAATAAATTTGTTTGAATTTAAGTTCATAACAATTGAAAACATTGTTACAAATTGCGTTTAAAGTGAATTTAGGAAGGTTAATTAAAATTAGAGGAAACATTGAACATCAATAGAATTAGTATCATTAGAAGCATAATTTATTGCTCTTTAAGATTATGTAAAAATTTAGTTCGTGTAATAAATATTTCAGAAGTCACCGGCGAAAAAACTGCAAGTTAGCTTAATTTTCGTTATTTAATTGAATATCTTATGAATTAATTCTGAAAGTTGAACTAGAAATGTACCCCAGAATGTCATGTGCAAATTTCATGACGTTCGCTTTCACCGTTTAAGAGGAGTTCTTGTAACCGACAGACAGATCCATGCATTTTCTACTTTGTATTATAAATTAAACAATTAAATGAACAAAAACCTTTGAATGTTCTTAAAATTTATTTGAATCAGTTATAAAATTTCGTCCTTAATGAACTTTTAATTTGATCAGGTTCCTATCTAACAGCTTTTAATGTAATATTAAACAATGCCTCTAATGTATTATAATGTCCAGAAGATAATCGTTAGTTCAATTTAAAGAAATCAAATCTTAAATATTTCTGCAGCACTAATTATTTAAATTGTTTTTTATTTATATATGTTTCTTCTATATGATTCTAGGACATCTATCCTTTTCTTTTCACATTTTGCATTTCCACAGTGATAATTAAAATAAATATCAAAGGATGTTAATAAGAAAATAACTAATATTTCAATTATGATTTATACAGAAACAGAAAAGAACCATAATTAATTTACGATATAATTAATTTCAGTTGCATGATTACAAAATAGTAACGCTCAAAACTTCCTTGCGTAAACTTTGACTTTCATTCGAATGATTAGAAGTTCAACTCATTTAATCTTCAAACGACTTGCCCCTTTTAAAAAATTTTGAATTTTCTAAATATTAAAAATATTTCGGCAAGTATTATTAAAATTCTTACTGTATTAAATATGAAACAATATCTTGCAAATATTTAGAAATAAAAAAATAATGCTGCATTCATTTATCGGCTTGTGAAATTTTCATAACAAAAAAAATTCCATATTTAAAATTTTCACAAAGTAAGTGGCCTAAGTTACTTAACATTTCACCGTAACTGAGTTTTCGTGTCTACTACCGATAAATTATATCCCATTTCAAACACCTGACTCATTTAGATAATTTCTTGTATATTGGAAAACCATTAAAATGTTTCCTTTTTACCCCCTTTGTTGTTAGGTGTTGTATTACAAAACAATTTACTGCTTCTAAGTGAGGTTTTAACCTTCTAGCGGGCGTCCTCTCTATACCAACAGAAAAGATGGCACGTATTTCCTAGATACTCTATTGCAAAATATCAGTTTTTAAGAGAGTAATTATCAAAATTAAGCCATCATTGAGTAAAGATTGGTAGGCACAATTATTTTAAACAATTTTTATTTCAAATGGAATTGAAACAGTATACACATAAAACCCAAAAACAATATAAAATGGCCACAGAATTAGCTGAGCGATCTGAAAATAAAATAATTGAAATTGCCAATAATTGAAATGAAATATTTACATTTGTAATGTAAAGCTGTAGAAACAACATGGAAATAAAAAAAAGCAAATGAAATTTAAATACGAAAAGCAAGAAGTCAGTTTCACATTCATTTAATTGCAACGTTCGCGGATATCTCTGAAACAAAAATAGCAGATTCGCAAAGTCCTATTAACGTCTCAAATTCCAAACGAAGAATAACAGTTCGTCGAAAAGAGCTGGAAGGATAGCCAAGGTCATGCTTTCCAGCACCTTCTGCTAAAAAGATATAAAACGAAATTTTTCTCTAATGTATCTCTCACATACGCGAGCCGACTTGAAGGTTAAACATAATCAGCGAGGAAAATTTGTCCATCCATTAATTCCATAAAAAAATATGTTAAAAATGTTCCATAATTTGATGGCTATTCTCATGTTCTCGAATTTTTATCAAATTCGTATTATTTAATTAACGCCATTGACCAGTAAAAGATAGTTTTCAAAAGCTTTTATTAGTTTGCACTTCATTCTATCATTAGTGCCAATAATCGAAATAATAAATTTACGACCTCCGTTGCGTTAACTACCAAACAGTAGCTGATAACATCAGGAAATCTAATACTCTTTTAACGCAATGTTGTAAAACATAATTAAAATCTAGTTGAGAACGAATTTTCTGTTTCTTTCATTGAAAGCCGTAAACAACCAATAAAACTTCGTTTAAGAGACCCATAAAAAACCGGCTTGCCAGCAAGTTTCAAAATGGCTGCAAAAGATAAAATTGCTTCTTATTGTCTTGTTTAAAACGGGGAACGCAGAGAATAACGAAAAGGGCAATTTTAAATCTAAGGTGAAACCGTGAGACTTAATTCCGGAAGTTTTATAGTTACGTGGGAACCATTACTGCGAAATGAGACGGACGATGAGAAAGAAGTTTTAGTGCTTCCCACAAGACGATTTCCGGATTTGGCAAGTTGTGTTCTGGGAGGTGATTTTAACGGAAAAGGATAATACATTGTGAGAAGCCCGTCTGTTCTGGGGCTTTGCAATTGCTAAGTGAAATTGAACACCTCTTTAGGTTAGATACTTGAAAAGTATTGCTTACACGATAGCTTTCGTGCAAATATTTTATTTCACTTCATGTTTTTCACCCTTGGAAAGTGTCAAACTGATAATATTTCTGGATAGAAAACGTAACTAATCAGATGAATTTCGATTGTTTAAACGATAGCTTTCGTATAAGTATGCTTTTCTCTCTAAAAAAATACCGGTTTCAGTTTTTGAGTGGCATTTTGTTCTCTTCTCGCTGAAAGTATGTTGAATACTTTTTTCTTTGATTAATGTTTTTTTTTATTATGACGGCATTTTAATGCTCGATGGCTAATGAATTTTATTCTTTGAATCGTTTTCAAAATAAATTTCATTAGCGTTCTTGTTTTGATGTATAAAAAAATTTTGTGGTCAATCCTTGCTTTGTCTTTCTCTTCTCTTGGGATCTTTCGGGTAACAAGAGGCTTCCTTTGACGAAAGTCAAGCTTCTTACAGAAAAAGTTGCCATTTTTTTAACCCATGACACGCAGGTAACCCTTGATAACGCCTGCTTCGATGGATTCTTTTATTCTTTCGTTACAATTTTTTCAAATTAAATTTCTGTGTTCTTCTGCTCATGTAAAATGTTTTGTCAGATTTTTTTTTCGCTTGCAGTGGCATCTTGCAAGCTACTGAAACATTGTAATATTTTTTGACTTTTTAATTTCATATATTTATTTGATTTTTACTCTTTATATTTTTTCTCTCTAAGATCTGTCAAATGACTATGATTTCTAATACATAATTGACTGCTCATCTGAGTTCACGACCTGATAAATAAAACCACGTTTGGATTTAGGTATTTCATTCTGCGCAGACGTATTAAACTGAGTTACTCTTGTCAGAGTTAAAAATATTTGATAAAAATCACATTAAATAATAATAAATGCACTAATAGTCATAAAAGTAACATAAATAAAAATGTAAAATAAAATGAATATTGAGAAAGATACGAACAGAAAAGGATATATTCGATGATTTTTACTGAGCAATATATACGTCTATACCTTATTAGAATAAGATATTGTACTATCTCTCAACAATATTGTTCGATATTCTGAATGCCGCGTAATATCGCGAAGATATCGTAGTGATATCGTAGTACATAATGTGCTTATAGGGTATTCTCTGTTTTGTGCCCATAAGTATGCTCATCTGAATAATTTGATTACTCGTAAAAAAAGTTGTACCATAATTTTGTGCCAAGAACTGAATTTTAATACGAATAAAAAATTGAATTAAAAATCTATCACGATATAATACTAAATTTGTTGCTAATATATGTGAGATTATTTCATTTGTGATATTTTGTAGCAATTTACACTTATTTTCGACCGAAATTTTTAAAATTTAGTCTTCTTACGAAAAATGGTGCGTTAAAATGAATAGAATCACAAGATAAAATTACAAGTACTATTTAGGCTCAAAATAAAAATATATCGAATTTACATTTTAAGTATCATGCTAAAATAATTCTTAATAAGAGTAGAATGTAAATTAATAACTATTGGAAAAAATTATACTGTATAGACAAAGAATAGAAGACAAAAGGTTCGATATAAAGCAGGTTGCATAATTCTAGTGCCTTTCAAATTTATAACGTAACTTGCTGCATAATTACCTAAATTACTTTTCCTCGATTTACATAAGTTAAGATTACAAGTAATTACATTTACAAGGTTAAATAAATCTGAAGTTAAAAATGAGATGAATGTATGTTTTTCATAAACAATTGACGGGATTAAGCAATATTTTACATTCAAATGAACATGGCTTTAAATTTATATATTGCCCTTTCCTAATGTTATCTGCAGGGATGAGATTGGCAAAAAAGCAAAAAGAATGAAATCATACGCGAGCAATACATTTGTTTCATAATTTATAAGCGAAAGATGTTTTAAGAAGTAAAACATCAGAACACGTAACATGATGAAAATATTACACTATAATAATTAATAATTTAATTATTTATAATTCAGTATGTATAAATGAGAAAAAGAATATTAAATTATTATTAAATCATTCACATTAAATTTAACAAACAAGTTTAACACATCATCAGGTGCATCAGAAAATACAAAATTAGACATTAAAACATATTTACCACGTACATCACTGAGATTCAACATACACCCAACAGAAGTCCTAGAAGAATTATATTTAATAGCCTTTTGATAAAAGTTAGCTAAAAAAATAAATAAAAATAAGGACAAATAATTTCTTTTGCTTCATGCAATTGTGTAAAGTATATTAGCTCTTTATAAATTATAATAATGTATCATATACTGATCTCTGTTTTATTTCTTTTATTTTTATAAATTTTTGCAAAAGTAACAGTACAATGATTTTGCACCTTATAAAGCAAGAGGGGTCGGGTTATTGTACAGTTACAATGACAGATTCATTTAGCATTATTGTTATTTGAAACCCTTTGAAACATTTCCTTAATTGTGAAAGAAATGGTTTTCTTTCGTTTTTTCAATTTTATTTGTATGTTTTTGTTGGTAACAGATCTCCTTTAACACGCTTCACCCCTTGTTCTGCAGGGCTCCTATCTTGACAGATTTTTCTTCAATAAAGGATGTGTTTGCATCCTCTGCAAGTTTATTTTCAGTAGAGGCTAAAGTTTTTGCACAGTCTTCATTAGTATCTCTCTGTTTAATTACTGGCATAGTTGTTGGGACTACACTATCTTTAGAATGCCTAGGTAAATCATGTTTTATTTTTTTATTTATGTCTTATTCTCTGCTTTTTTGTTGCATTTGCATACAGCTTTTTAGCTGCCTCTTTTGACAGGATTTTTTTTATATAGTTCATTTATTTGTTTTTGTTCCATTTTTTTTCTTCATCTCGGTACGCCCTACAAGATGACCTTAAGTTTCCAATTAATTTTTTTTTCAACATGTTCATGCAAAAAAATCTTCTTTTTTTGCAATATGCCGCAGAGGTTTTGTTTTCTGCAAAAAGGTGGTATTTAATACTTTGAATGGCACTGAATGTTGGAATGTTCATCCTTGGAGAGTTTGCTCATATAATGTTGATTCGTCAGAAGATGAATCAGCTAGTTTCCTAGCCGGTGGAGTTAAGCCGCACGGTCGAGCATATTTTCCCAGAATTTTCTTTCGAAAACGGAAGAAAGGAAGGTTTTTTTCCTTTGTGTAAAAGCGGAATTTTCGGAAGAAGAAGCAAATTTTTGCGGTTAAAAAAAACGGAATTTTGAGAGAAAAAAAGACAAAAAAAGCTGAATTTCTTCAAAATACCAAAAAAAGCGTAAATTCGCGAAAAAGCGGAAGAATCTCATCCCTGTATCTGGATGAAATAGACTGTTATTTTATTGAAATATACTTCTTTCTTATCATGTTTTGCCTTTTTACACATAAACAAAAATTAAGAATGTAATATATGTTGCAAATACAAACTTTTCACACATTTTCGTTGTATAAAAATAGTTCATTCGCATATTTGAATGAAATAAACTACTTTCATTTGTCTTACATTGCTTTAAAACATTTTTTGCAATACGAATTGAAGAACTGAGTGAATGAACTTGTTAAGGGACATAATTGAAGAAAATGAGATAATTGTGCAAAAGAAATTGTTGAAGTCCAGTTTAAATATAGGAAGTTCATTAAATCCGTAAAGTAAAAAAAATTAAATAAGTTTTCAGAGGAAGAACTTGTTAAGTGCACGGTCTCTTGCTGTTTCCTGGTGGATGACCATATTAAGAACACTTATCTTCTTCCATGAGAAACCGGCTAAACTTGAATAAAATAACACATGCTTCCATTAAAGCCGAAACGTTTTTAACGCGGGAAATAGTATTAATGCAGACGAAAATATCGACAAGACAATTCGAAAATAGAAATCGTGCTTTTAACAGATGTTTTCGCAGTAATCCTTCACAACTTTTCTATATGGTCTTCATAGCGAGTCATACATCACACTGAAGTGCAATGTGTAACAAAGGAAAGAGCAATTAATGGTAAATAAAGAAAATTTTTGAGTTTCGTCAATTTTTTTTCAGTAATGATTTATTTCAGCATTGCCGATGCATGCTTATAAAGTTGAACCAGGACACCAACTTTTATTTATTTTGAAAATTTGTCATTGATCACTTAAATTAATTGGTTTAGCCATTATACTATTTGTTTTTTGCCTTTTGTTTTTACAAACTTTTATTTAACTTCTTTTGTTTTATGTATTGTTACAAGTATGGAAAGTCGCTTCCCAGCAATGTGAGTCTTATGGTTGTTAAGAGAGTTTTACTGGGAGAAGTATGAGATGACCGACAGCAGCCCCGTCTGGACCCCTGACCTTGGCGACCATCTTGGCGAGAAATTTGGAGACGAAATATGGGATCTCAAAGGTGCTGGAATCTTCTCAATATTTCTATTAGGAGAGAAGATACTCTTGAATGTACTAGATAATTCCATGTGACGTCACAGCCTGCCGGGGGAGACTGTATAAGAAGAGCGCTTGGATGACGGTGTGTGTGTGGATCTACTGGGATCGCCTTGGAGCGCGAACGTCTTTGGAGTTCTATCCGCTTTGCGAGCTGGTAAGCTGTTAAACGCCGAGTGGTAGGAGTGACGATCCATTGGGAACGACTTTAGAGTTTCTTCTGCAGTGCGAGCTAGGAAGCTGGTGAGCTGAGCGCTATTGAAAGTGCTGTTATTGTCGTTATTAGTTATTTGCTGACTGTTTGTGTTGCTAAATATCGAAGTGATGAACTGTTATTACCTGTGAATTGTTGTCTGTTTACATTGCTAATCTGTGCAAGAACTATTATTTCCTGTACCTGTGCTACATGTTTTCCTGCTTATTTGTAAATAAACCTTCATTATCCTGCGTGTTGGACTGTTTTCACCATACACCCACAGAAAGACTTTTTGTAACAGTATGTTAATTTCAATATTAAAAAAAGTGTTTTATTAAATCCTTAAAATCTATATCGAATTCATTTCCATGTTCCCATCCTTATACACCTTTTTAGAAAGATGACTTGAGGAAGCAGATAAGAGGTGCAGATTAGATATTTTTTTTGGAAAGGACAGCAGATACCTGAGTGAAAACATTGAAAACTTAGAACAACAGCTCCCTTTTATTAAAAAAAGAATTTTTTTTTTATGAATCATTAGTTCATAAAGAAAAAGCAAAACAGTAACACACTTCAATAGATTTAATGTTCGTTTTCATTGATACTTAAACTAATATATTCTGTTGTGGTCTTTTAATGCTGCTCCAACATCCAGTTTGCTTATTTTTTCTTGTTCAACTTGTGCTAAAAATATATGCAGTTTTCTGTTTACAATTTTGCTTATCATTATCATGCAATGGAGAGAGAAGTATTGAAGTAATGGAGAGAGAAATAAATTTCAGAAAAGATTAAAAACTTAGAACAAAGGCTCCCTCTTCTTAAAAAAGAAAATAAATTTTTCTATGAATCATCAATTCAAAAAGAAAAATCAAAACATTAACTTGTTCAATAGTTCTGGGGTTTATTATTATTGTTTCTAAAACTTACAAAATTATTTTGTGATCTCGTGTCATCAACATCCAATTTGCTTAATTTTTCTTGTTCAACTTGTGATGAAAATATATAGTTTTATAATTATACAATTTTGCCAATTCATTCTTACGCCTATGTATTTAATCTACCACTATTACGTGGATGCAGAAAGGAAAATGCAATTAGCATGTTCTTCCACGACGAAGCAAGAAATTTTTTGACGCGTGAATGGAAGAACATGTCAAGTGCAAAAGATTATTAAATTTATTTATGATTAAAAAAGGTACAGCCAGGTCAATAAACATAAAAAAAATGAAATGCTTTTACGTCGCTAAAGTGCCACCGCAAAAATTGAGTGAAAAACAAAAATTGTAACATCTGAAATTTAATGCTCGTTTTCTCAAAATAGCTTAATTGTCACTTAACGTGTTCATCCATGCTGTGCTATATGTATCTTGTATAAGTATATGATCCATTTTAAATATTTATTTTTGACATTCGTCCGCAGAAGAAAGTTATAATTATTCATTGACAATATTTATATTTCAAACATATTCTTAGTATGATTTCATTATGAAAAATCATATGAATTCGATATGAAATCATATGATATAAAACAATAATTTCTAGGAAACGCCATCAGAAAACTTGACAGCATGATTCCTTTTCTATTTTTAAAACTATAATTTTTCAAATCAGAAATTCTTACCCTATTTTGGTACAGATTAAAGAAACTATATTTCCTTCACGCATAGTTTTAATCTTTCTTTAAAATAACAATGAGAATGAATTTTTTTTGTCAAAATAGCATTTTGAGCTCATCAATTTCATTTTAAATCTGTCTTTATCATTTTTGATTTTATTTCCAAAACACGGAAATTTCAATTCATCTCTTTGTACTCATTTATTATAAAAAAATAATCGTTAAATAAGAAATATTCAAGATTTGGAAAAGATCCATAAACACACATGTATAATTCCTAATAGACAACTATCATTGAGAAGTAACGTGATTTATAATATATTTTGCTCTTATATTTGACTCCAATACGGAAAATGTTTCCACAAATTTTATTTATTAATATCTGATGTTCACAAAAAATTCGAATATTTATAAAATATGAAGTAATTAATTTACCGAAAAGAAATGCAGGACACTTCAGTGAAGATTTGATAGAACACTGCAGAAGTTAATATTCAAATCTCTGTTGCAGAACCTTATTAGAAGTGAATATCATCAGACAAAAGTATAGTTTTATTACAACGCATATATAGCATTAGTAGCAGCACTTACTAAGCATATTATATAAGATCAGATGGCCGTCTCATCTGAAAACACATTTGAAGAAGCTTTTACATTTCTTTCATTCATGCAAATCTATTTGCAAATAGGTAATATTACATCAACAGAAAAATACATATGGATATTTCTAGTGCTCTGAGGAATATTTATAGTTTTGACTGTAGCAGTAATTTTATGATCTAGACGAACGCAACCAGGAATACTGAGAACGAAAATCATAAGTTTAATACACGTGTATATCATATTGACCCATTTTTATTACTTCCTCCCACACCAAACTGAGAGCAAAAAAGCTGCGGAATAAACGTAGAGTTTTTCACAATTTTTTTCACTCACTCCATATGGAATTTATTTCTTCCTTTTTACTGCTTTGCTCGTAGGCGTTCGGGAAGAAAGCAGTCTTAAACATTTAGTTTTATTGCGGTTAGTGCAAATAAATATCAAATTTCTCAGCCTAGAAAGTAAGGAAAGGTGATCTTGAAGCTATAAAAATTATACTTTTTCGGGGGAGATTATAGATGGTTTGCATAAATTATCAAATATAATGAAATAGAAAGTATGAATATTAGACGAAACATACTTGAGAAGTTTAGATTCGATGATTTACAAATTCTTACATAGCTGAATACAGCGGTCGTGGGACAAACTTAGAGGGTGATCAGGCATACGAAAATCATCCAAAATCACATAGGAACATGGGTGAACAAACGCCATCTGGAGGCAGCAGATGGCATTTAAAATAATACAACGCTGGCTACAATTGCTGACGCTTTTGGAAATATGCGCATTTTTTTTAATATCTCCTCGACCTTCGACCATATAAAGAATAGGTTTTTACTCACAATTTGCATTGAAGATTCGTTCTCGTTGCATTTAGGGGAAAAGAAATTGAATAAAGTCGAAAAGGTATTTTGGCTCATCCTGCTTCACAGAAAAGTGATAATGGTTTGCAACTTTCATCGAATCTTTTGTAATGTGCGCAATATTTACATGCATTTTTGTAAAAATAGCATGAATATTTGAGAAGATATAAAGGTTTCTTTAAAAAATCCCAAATTTTTCCGTTTTGCTGATAACTTGCAGAGTTTTCAATCAAATTGTATAAAACCTACAGAATACTTCACAATATGTCAGAGAAGCATTGTATTAAAATATGAGCTAAATACTTTGAATATTAGAGAAGATATAGACATTTGTAGTAAATAATATTTTACCGCGCATGCGCGAAAGATAGCGTGATTTTATTTCGCAGCTTCAGAGCCATATATATAGCGCAACTTATTAGAAAAGTCTAGTTCAAAAACGTTAATAATCATATTGATATCGACATTTTATTTAGCGCTGTTTTATGTTTAATGCCATCTGCTGTCTCCAGATGGCGTTAGCGCATCCATATTTCTATGCCATTCTGTAAGCTTATCGTATGCCTCATCACTCCTCGAAGTTTGTCCCACGACCTTAGAATCACCCTGTATTCCAATCTATTTATCTAAATCTTTAACACTTCCTAACGTGTGGTTCAGATTCTCAAAGAACCTAGTTTTTATCTGCTGGTATAAGAATTCTACCACTATCTTTATAACTTATATCCTCTCCTGGGAATATATTGCAATAATTTCACAGATATTTTTAGTCTACGCCATCTTGTATCGCTTAATGATTGACAGAGAGTAGATTAATTGCTTCTAAGGAAAGAAAAATTAACATTCAAAGAGTAGAGAAGAGACCACAAATCGTATCTTCCATGCTGTTATCTTGTCTTCCATTAAGATCTGAAAAGGGGGTAAAACGCCTTGATTTGTTTCGCCAATATCTTCATTTTTAAAAGGTATTTTGAGATTTGCTTTCCTGTAATCTAAGGGCAATTCTTATACCTTATGAGATTAATCAAAATATTACAAAACATTTTGTGGAAATGTGTAATACGAAGAAAATAAAAATATTAAAATTTCGACGTTACAAATGTTGATACTGAATCGCTTTAAAGTCATTAAATAATAATAATAATCATAGTCGTTTCAAAAAGTAAGGGCACATTTGCAGCTTCATGATGTTAAGGGGAATGCTGGATATTCATTCACACATCAAGCATTATAATTGTTTGTTTTTACTTTCTTGTCATTCGATTTACTAGAAGAAGTAGTAAATGGAACGACAATATATATATATATAATTACAGATGGAAGTTTCTGTGTTTCCATTTGGTATATTGTTGTCAGAAAAGCATTGCTTTTCTATATTTTAACTCCGAAAACGGCAGAAACTAAAGATTTTTAAGATATATTTAAGGTTGAGAAATTGATATTAAAAAATGTGTTTCAAAATTTGTATTTGGAAAAATTATGGAAGAAAATTTGAGAATTTTCTTCGTTTAATTCCCTGGTATAGAGTTCTCTCTTAAATACATCGAAATATTGGAAATGCGTATCATTAACTTTAAGTTAAAAAGTGAGAAAATTGCGGAAAACGTTTTGATATCTTTTATCAACTTCTGCAATTCAGGTTTTCAAAAGATAATCAACTGTGAGGCTACCTGGGCAAAGCAGAGACTGATCAACCCCAAGCTGAAAAAAATTGCTAAAATTGAATTTTTCTAGAATTTAATTGCAGCAGTTCCATTTTTTTAGTCTGTGGAACAATAAATTGACATCACAATGTTACTTCGAGTTTAAATATCAGGTCTGCTTAACCCTTTATAAGGCCGCGGTAAGTATACTTACAACAAATTTCATTAATTTTAAAAGCATTTTTTCAGGTTCGCATATGTTCTTGCCAATATTTTCGATGAAACAAAAAACGAGACGTTCCAGTTTCTTTTCTCAAACAATGACGAAGTGTCCGGACTTGATAATTAATTATTAATTAGCAAAATTAATTAACAAAAAATAAATGTCATCGAATGAGCTAAATGAATTTCTTTTCTTGAATGAACCTCAATCTCAAAGCCATTTTACTATAACACTAGTAGAAACCAGCGGGAGTGGTCTCCCCAAAGCTTTCACGTATACCTCCCTAAAAAGGTACTGTTTCCCCTCCTGCTGCGTGGATAAAAAAATTTGAACCTATTGTAACCCAGAATCCAATGTCTATCAGAAGGCTTTTCATTGTAGTTTATAGTGATTGTGAAACATTTAGCTAAAGAATCAAATTCAAAGATATGCGTACCGATTAAAACGCATCTATCACACACTGCTAGGTTCCAGTCTTGTCGACTCGCGGACAAAGTGACGTAATTCGCTCAATAGCTTCTGCGTGCACAGAGATTGCTACCACTACGCATGCGCAAAGAGAAACGGATTCGAAGAATTAATTATGCAATTTGAAAGCCTTTTGTTTAACCGATTGACACAAAAATTGGACACAAATCTGCAATCAGGGTAAGAAGGCCTAATACCAAATTTCATTTATCTAAGTAATTTTGATAAGAAGTTATTGCGATTAAAAATATGCGATTATACAGACCGACAGACAATCAACCCTTCGACGGATTTGGTCCAAAATTTGATACGGACCAACATTCCTGAGGATAAAACTGTATACCAAATTTTATCCATCTAGCTATTCAGGTTTTTGACTTATAGTGTTCACATAAACGGACAGACAGACTTCCCGCAGACGTATTTTGTCCAAAATTTTATAGAAACCTACATATTATGCGTAAAGATTACATACCAAATTTAATCCCTGTATCTCTAATAGTTTTCGAGTTATTGTGTTCACAGACACACGGACACACAGACAGATATAATACCAAAATTGTGTTTTTCGGACTCAGGGAGGTCTAAAACGTGGATATTCGTCAAAATCTCGAGTTCGAATTTTTTGAAGATTGGAATTCTTTCTCTTTGTATACTTCGTATACGAGAAAGTAAAAAAAATGCCCTACTTTCCTTTTGCTTATGACTGTGAAAGCTTCCAAATTTCTCAAAGGTTTGCCAAACTATGCTGACAAGTGAAAGAAAAGAAGCTTTTTCCGCATGATTTATCTATAAAATTTGTTGTAGGAAGTTTCAATAAAGGGGAAAAGTCTAATGCTGGGTTGGAAGTATTTGAGAGTTTTACACTTCAAAACTATGCAGATATCTGAAAAGTACATCTATCTGCTTTATGTTCTTTTAGTATTATTGCTATTATAGTATTTGTATATAAAATCAGGTGTTGGACTTTCCAGTTTACCTGAACTTTGAAGGGGTTGATAACCACTATGGGTTTGAAAAAGTTGATTATAGTTACCTTTTTCAACTTTAACAAACACACGAAAAGCAATCGACTAGGGTTTCTTTTTCGGGAACCCGGGATCGCGAATTGCCGGGAAATCGTAAAATCTTCATACTTTTTGTATTCTCGGGAATTATATTTGGAAAAATATTCAGAAGATCACCTCTCAAGAATGATATTTTACAAAATTATGTTACAGCAGAGTTTGGGTGTGAAAAGATGGGGTTTTTTAGACACCAACACTCGCTGGAATAGGTTGTTGGCAATGCTTGAAAGATTTTTAGAGATAAATTAATAATTTCAAAAGCATTAATTTATGTTAAAGAACAACAAATTTTGGGTAATGCAGAATTTCAAACTCTGACTTCAGTTGAACAGGCTTGAAGCCATTAAAACTTGGCCTAGAAAAACTATGCATTCGAGTCAGATTTTGCTAACTGCCGAAGGAGTACTTGCTTTCATTATTGGAGATTTGAATAAACAAAGCCCAGAATTTGCTATGAATATGAAATGCTCTCTGATCCAAAGAATGAGGGAGAGACGCAATATTAATTTATTTGGTTTAACGCATTATCTAAATTTTTGTAGATACTATGATGCGGCTGCAGTTACTGTTGATTTTTTATGCTTACTAAATAAAAACTCTTTGATTCAACAATCTAAAATAATTATGACAAGGCTGTTTTGCGAGGAAGACGAATCACTATCCAACTCTTCGCACTCAGGAGAAGAGAGCGCGGAAACTTTGGAAGAGAGATCTTTAACTTTGTATGAAAAATTCGAAAAAGCAATCCACTCAAAGACGTAAGTCCTACGTTGTTCAACCAGCAAGAGTTCTAGCTTGAGCATGATAGTGAAACAAGAATTACAGTTTCTTGACTCAACAGAAAACCGATCATCAAATATTATAAAGCTGAGTGTGGCTTTGGAAATAATTCCTCCAAGATCAGCTGTAGCTGAGAGGCCATTTTCTACTGCCGGGACTGTTCATAACAAGGCTAAGAACTAGGATGAATGATAAAAGCATCGGTTGCTTATGTTTTCTTAAATCAAACTTTAAAAATGAATAATTAATATATTTTATGTGTATTTTGTATCTCAATATTTAAAGCAGTATTAATTTTGGAATTTATGAATATGTTTATTTTGTGTAATTATTATTGATATCAATATCAACTAATTTTTAGACTTTTTCAAAATTTGTCTGCATTCCCGGGAAATTACTGTTATGTTCCCGGGATTTCCCGGTTATTCCCGGGAAGGAAAAAAGGGCGGGAAATCAGAAACCCTACATCCGACAACAACGGGTGTAGTTACTGGTGTCTTAAAATATAATTGGTGCAATCAATTCTGTAAAATAACGAATTAAATATTCATTAAGACAATGAAGAATTCTTAAATCAAATTGATTTGAAATGAATTTGACATAAGAGATAACATCAAAGTTCAATTATTCATTCTTAACCGCTTGACTTAAATGCCGGAGAATACTCGAATACTCGAATTATCGAATTTTGAATCTCATAACATAAAATTTAATCATTATAATTTCACGCAATGATTACGAAGAATCTATAAACATCTCAAGTATTCTGTGGCTTCTGAGCTCAATGAAAACGACAGCCCCTTTCCAAAAAAGAAATGATCATCTTATTAGATAGCAAAGAAAATGATTAAGTTATAAGGGGTTAAAACTATTTTCATTCAGAATGGGTTTCCATCAAATGCAGAATGAAAATATCTGAATTTCTAGTTGTAAATTTGTAAAAAAAAATTATTTTATCTGTTAGGTTACGCGCACTTGAAACGCCACCTACAAAAAAAATATTCATTACGAGAAAGGATCTGAGTGGGAGGAGAAGTATCTCACCTTCAGCAAGGATTTCAACAAATCCAGTTATGCTGCAGCCACTCGTCCAAGCAGTGGTCTCTTTTTCATAAAATACCACCCGCTCTAGCTGTGGTCAACCTGAGGAACTGTATAACTGACCATCCGCCCTTGAGGTTTGGTCATTTCATGCAATGGATTAATTTTACTAACCATTCGGCATAGCGACATGGTCGAAATACAATCACCCGTCCCAGTGGTGATATAGTATATTTTCACATTTTCTTTGTAACTTCTGTTGTTACCCTTTATCTCTAAAATAAGACATTAGTTATGTTTTTAACATATGTGATTACCGAGATATAGAGGATCGCGTCACCAATTTATGCGTATTTTTGTCCAACTTTGCCACTCGGTAGTCGCTGAACTACAATTTCGATTTGAGTGCAAAATCGTATACACTTCGATTATCGAACATGAAACACGCCAAGTTAAATAAAAGCATGTAGTAAGATAAACATCCTTTATCCATTTCCAAAATTTTCAGATATAAAGAAAGAAAATTTTTCAAACGCCTTCTAGCAGCACAACTAGCAGAGAAGAAAATTGTTATCTGAAAGTTTCTGGTAGAAATACTTTTCAAATAGATATAAAAAACGTAACTATACACCCAAATACACATTTTCAACAATAACAAATCGGCGAATTATACCTAACAGCTTGAAGGGTTTTAAAATCATCCGGTTTCTAAAGAAAAAGAAGGTAAAGAAAAGTTAACGACAGTTAAAAGACTGTCATCTATCTTCTGAAGAAACATCGCCAAGAATACTCTGAAGAAAACAAACAAAATGGGGACAGACGGTTGAAAATGTACAGAACAGGGGAGAAACAAAATAAAAATGACGAGATGCTGTCTTTTTCAAACAGCAGCTGATGTTAAAGGCCTACTTTAATCTCGTGAATCTTTTCCGATATTAAATTTTTTTGTAACTTCTGTTGTTACCCTTTATCTCTAACATAAAACATTAGTTATGCTTTCAGCACGGGTAAGTTACCTAGATATAGAGGACCGAGTCACCAATTCCTGCGTACTTTTGCCCAACTTTGTTATTCAGTAGTCGCTGAGCTACAATTCCGATTTTCAAATTTTTTTGTAACTTCTGTTGTTACCCTTTATCTCTAAAATAAGACATGAGTTATGTTCTTAACATATGCAGTTACTGAGATATAGAGGATCTCCCATGCAAAGTGTTTTGTGGCGTTTTAGCGTGTGAATCAAATTCCTTCCTGAGACCCCAATGAGAGGAACGTAGTCCTACGTTAAAACTCTTCTTATTGATAGATCGTACCACCCCAAATATTCAACATTTTTTTATTTCATTACTTATGAAAGATTATCGATAATTTCATAAAAGTTTCTTCAACAAGACTTCATGAAAGAATTTCAGCAGTTTCAAATTTTTGGTATTTTCCATTTCCGAATATTCATATAAATGAAGCAAGCGACTTATGCTTCGCTCTTTTTGCATTGCTAGAAAATTTTCACATTTCTAAAAGTATTTTTAAAAATATTGTTTTCCATTACCCAAATCGTTACTATTGTCATTCCCGTTTACCATAGACCACTGCTGCAACTTAAAAACCAGACAACTCTTTTGTTTTCGAAAGAACTTTACTTTCATCAATAAACTAGCAAATATTATCGATTTTCTTTCTTAGAATTCTTCACAATATTTTTCTATGATGTCATCATTCATACTTCTGTTATTTTATAAAAACTGATTAGTTTTGCTGTTGACTGGCTTTCATTCCGAGTTAATATGTTCATATTAACTCCGAACAATTGCGTTTTGACAAACATTCAATCGAAATTCTTGCAAGTATTTAAGCCTAAGGAAGAGTTAAATCTCTATTGATGGAATCCTTTCTGAGTGTGCATATAATGGTTTTGCGTCCTGTTATCCAATTTTATTACATATTTTACTTTGGTCCTCATCTTTTTCATACCTTGCCATTTAAAATTATTTTGAATAACATTACATTATCGTCGATATAATGATAAAGCAGTATATTTACGTGATACTGTGATACTATTCATTTTTATTTGGATTTTCTCTTTTATCACATGGACGAAAACTAATTTATATTTAATTTTTTGTTCGCTTAAGTAACTTATAAAAAGTAATCTCTAGACAACATACTGTTATGAAAACATATAGTTTAGCATTTACAGCACTCATAAAATTGAAAACACAATTCCAACCCTTTTCAATCCAATTCCACCAAAGATCCCCTGTGTATATGGATTTGATGCCCATAAAATTTGCCGTTGAGGGTCAAAAACTCTCCTGTTAGAGTGGTGTGGGAGTTTAGAGAGTGCAGTGCTGTTTAATTGCAGTCATCAAGATCTCAAGGTACAAATTTATGAAATCCGTCCCAAAATTGTTTTGGTGTTGGATCTAAATGGCACGTTAATAGACCATAACTAAACTAATCAATAGCGACCAGCGATCTACGAGGCGTAATACATAATAGAATTAATAATAGCCTATTGAAGAAGAATAACACAAAAAGACTTTTTTCATGAAATATGGAAATGTTCTTTTCCTTTCATGTAAAAACTGAAAAAAAGCAACTCTGGAATTTAAAAGAGTAAGGAACTTTTAGGCGCTCAGATTCCTTTTCAAGAAAATACTGATGATGGTTATGTACAGAGAAAGATGAGAGTCCGTTCTGGTAGCCATCATCGATCAAGGCTTGTCAAAAATATGCCGGAAAGCTTCCCTAAGGGATCAGCAGCCGCGCCTGATACACGCATCAAAATTTGTCACAAGTCTGAAGGTCTGAATGACAAGAAAGAAAACGACACATGAAGAAGTCAGATCATCGCTCCAAATTCCACGTTGATAAGAATTCTGAGAAAAAAAGGACATTCTGAATCTGTTAAAGCCGTTAATATTTCGATATCTTCTCAATTATTTTTTCTAAAAGGCGTTTAGGACGTCTTTTAATTTTTCGCCGGGTATCTAAGTAAATTGGCAAAATGTTCTAAATTTAAATAAAAATTGTGGAGGAGAAATTTTAAAAAAATTCATAAAGATTTTACTGAAAGAATAAAACAGCTCCGAAACCTTTTATCTGTGGCTATAAACATTGAAATTTTAAAATAGTATTTAAAACAGCGACGTTAAACAGGAGTATTTTATTTTTGTTTATAATATCCTAAGAAAAGTATTTAAGATAGAATTTTCTATTCTACACAAGAGATTTAAACTTTCTAAATTTTAATATTTTTTAATGCCAAAGCAACCAATAGGGTGTGCATGCATATTGCATACTATGGGCACAAAATTTTACTATCAGAGATTGTGCAAAACCATGAAGCCGAAGTTCATTTCCGTAATAATTGAAATTTCAAATAGTGCAAACAATCCTGAAATAAATTATCTAAAATCTATTTGTATTTTATATTGATATTATGGCGCTTAAAATAGGATGATAATGCAATTTTGGGCTTCCTGCAATATATTTACGTTATATTCCAAAGTTCATATTTTTTTCTTACACAGTCAATAGTGATGACGTGTAATTGTAATACATTTTGTATTTAGTCAATTTTATGTTTCGAATGTGCAACTATACGTATTAAACTTTCGTGGAACTTAGTTTGACCATTTTTCTCACTGAGAATTCAGAAACTTATTTTAACGATATATTAAAGCATACGTATACAGGTGATCCCGAATTCATGGTACAAACTTTAAGGGGTGGTACAGGACACTGTGAAAATCATTTATTATATAGAAATGTATGGGCGCAAGTGATGAGGTGAGGTGTTGTCAACGGCTTTTTGATTGGCCCATACCTACTACCGAAGCGACTCAATGTCCAATGTTATTTTATTTTTCTGGAACAGGTTTTACCAGAACTCCTGCAAGATGATCCGATAGCCATTCGTTACCGAATGTGGTTTCAGCATGATGGGGCGCCAGCCCACTTCAGCATTGATATGCGCAATTATCTGAATGCCACTTTTGGGGCGCGGTGGATCTGTCCCTTGGCCACCTTTTATGGGGACATCTGAAGAGTCTTGTTGATGCGACTCCAGTTGACTCAGATGAGGATATCTTCGCTCGAATATCCGTAGCTGCTGCACTTGCGCGTGAAATACCTGGTATCTTTGAACGTGTACGCCAGTCGCTCCACAGACGCTGTCAACCATGTATCACTGTTGGTGGACGCAATTTTGAACAGTTATTGTAAACATTGCACTTGTCAACGACGCTATC
>BGPR01000136.1:296943-347271 GCA_013235015.1 Araneus ventricosus | reverse complement strand
TTGTAAACATTGCACTTGTCAACGACGCTATCAATAAACACTTTGTCCTTTCTGTCATCTCTTATTTCCTGTATTTTCGCCGCGTCACTTGCGTCTATACATTCCTATACAATAAATGATTGTTACAGTGTCCTGTACCATCCCTTAAAGTTTGTACCATGAATTAAGGCTCACACTGTATAAAAACATTCTAAATATTTTCGAACACTTATCAATATTTCTCTTTTTTATCACCAGACCACAATATAAGAAATTTAGCATATGAAGAGGGGAAAAACGTAATAATTTTTTTATACATTAAATTATTTTGGAAAGAGGTTACATGCATCGATTATTTGACCCAAACTTTCTCTTTCAAAGAAACACTATGAAAATAAATGTTGGGAAGATTTCATCGCTTCCCATAGCGTTAATATTCGGAGTCTGTGTAATACACAGACTCCCCATTTACTTTAACACCTTGCCTTATGTTTTTATGTAATCTCCTAATTAGATGCCACCACCCATTTGATATATTTTTTTATTATTTCATTCTGTTTAAGTTTGTAAAGGATACTTGAGACATTTAAGCGTGCCCAGGTGATTTCTGTATTTAAAATTAATTGTGACGTTGACTTAATTACGGTTTAAATAGCGTACGGGCAGAAAAGAGCCGAACGCATGACATGCGATGCCGACCAAGAAGGGGTTAAAAATCAAAGGTAACCGGGGCAAGCCTTACAAATAATATCCTGATTCTGATATACATGTATATCAGAACGCATATTAGTAGAGGACATAAAAGATAAAGTTCTAGACCGAAATTTAGAACTCGACAATGAATATAATGGCAAGTAGTGAAATTACGAAATAATTGTAAGATATAAATTTACAACAGCAACCAAAGTGGTTTTAGTAGTATTACTTAAGGCTAAGCTAAACACATTTATCTTTAACAAATATGGAAAAGGAACTTGCATATTTTAATTTGAAGAGTCCTTTTAGATCTGAATTGGTATCTTTTAAATAAATGGCTATAACCTTACTAAATAACACAATGATAAGATATCGAGAAAAAATGTGGTGGCAGGTTTATGGTTTAGAAGAATAATCAATAAAATTTACACCCAAGTTGTGGCTATTGATTAATCCTCTTCTAGGAGTATGTTTATCTGCGTTTAGAGGAGATGGTTTTTTCGTGTAAAAAGTCTCATAAAAAATTCATAAATATTTAGGTTATTATGTGCTAATACCTAAATACGGCCTTGCAGTAAGACGATACATTGTTTAAACAAAAATTTCTTCAATGATTAAGCGCTTCATTAGTAAGTTTCTGTAAAAAATATGCCTGCTATTATAAACTTTCAGTTGCACAATTTCTTGGAGAAGAGAATGAATCTTACCTTTGGAGATCAAATTCATCTCTCCTTATAAAATGCACCTACTCATAAAATGCACCTTCTCATAAAAGAAAGCTTTTGATAATGAATGTCTGATGCCGACTCTCTTAAATGAGTTGTTCCGGGACTTCCAGATTTCATTTATGTTTCTCAATTTTAGCCAGCTAACTATCTCGGAAGAATTGCATCAGGGAGAAAGTCTACATCGTCTGGCATCCACGTCTTTCGTGCAATAAACGAACAGCTAGACTAATAAAGGTTTTCTTTGCTGAAATCTCAAAGGAAACACTTCTCTTTTGATGACTGGATTGTCGCAACTACCCAATGCAGAAAGAAGTGTTATCTACGCTGCACTTACTATCATATATATAATACAAATTAAAAAGTCCTGGTGACGTTTCTATATTAAACATGTTTCTTTCATTATTATCAAGTGATTTTTTTCTGCATTTTACATATGAATATCTTTACATCCATTTACATTTTTCCAAATTTGATTTTGACTTATCAAATCCTTTGGTGTAGGAACAATTCATTTTATTCAAGCTAGAACTACCGAAAAAAACTCGAAACATTATTTTGAAGAAATGTATCAATTACAAAATTTTACGTTAATGCAACGACACTTTAAAAAAATTATATACTTTTTCGAATTGAAATTCTTTCCAGAAATTAATAATTTTGCCATCAAATATAACTAACATAAAATCCAAATATTTTTTTAAAAGAGTAGTTAATGTTTCCTGTCTTTTTCCAAAAGAAAGACTTATTTTAAAATTCGCTTTTCCTTAGTAGTAAAATAAATAGGATTAGGGAAATAATAGTTGTAATAGAAAAAAGAAGAAAATTTCAAAATTTTGTTCTAAGTAGAGAAAGAAATAAGGGAAATTGCAGTTCATTTTGAAAAGAGACTGAATAGACTATTACTAAAATAATTATTTTAATTGCTCGCAAACATTATATTGTATTTGTATTCATTCTCCTTTATTTAAGCAAAATAATTTTGATATAAATTCAAATACTCTTGCAGAAAACAAATATACAACAATGTTTTAATTTATTGCAAATTAAAAGAAAATTCTTTTATTAACTATTTTTAACTCACTCAATTAGTTCCTGTATGTAGAATTTAATAACACAAGAATAAAATTTGACCATGAAGAGTCAAATACAGATCTTCAAAATTTAATTCCAAAAATACAGTTATCAATTATAATATAAGTAACTAATTATAAAATTTATCAAAAATTTAATTCCATAAATATCCAAACAAAGTCATTAACCACACCACATCTCTGTCTCTAGAGCTCCTATCAAGTTTAGTATAGATTTAGTATATATATTTTATTTGAAAAAGAAAGAAAAGATTTATACTACACGAAATATGAATAATTTAAAAATATTTGATAATTAGTGATTTCATGACAAAATAATAGTATAATTTGTGACTATCGTTCCAATGGTAAAACGCTAACCTTTTTTATTGTATTTGTATTTCATCAACCATTAAAATTTGTTTTTGTTGGAATTCACTTCTAATGAAGGCAACTAGACATGTTAAAAGCATTATAAAGCCATGTAGTAATGATATTTCTCGTCTCTTCTTTCTCTGATTGAAATTTCCATCCTTTCAAGCATAGTTTTGTAAGTTAAAGAACCGCTACACAGGTAATTTCGTTAAGTCATATTAAATAGATGGCGATAGCATAAATGAATTTGATTTATCCGCTTCATTAAACAACTGATGAATTTTGCAAGGGATAATTGAATTCAAAATGCGAAGTTTAAAGCAAAACCTTTAATCAAATAAAAATGAATCTGATTTTTTATGGAAGGAATTAGTTAGAAAAATCGAGTTCGATGTATTTTTGCTATAGTCCAAGGATTTGTAATATCCTTGAACTATAGCAAAAATATAGTTCAAGGATGTTTCAAATATTTTTTTAAAATCTTCAACCTCCTCGTGTTAGGTTTAAAAATTTCTATTCAATTAGCAGGATTCTGAGTACAAACATTGCGGTTACAGCTGGAAAGACAGTTTTTGAGATTCGCTTTGCACTGCTCACAACGGAGAAAACTGATTCTGATAATTATTGCAAAGTGATGGTTTAAAAATGTTCGATCATAAATAGCAATAATTGTGGTGCCCCCAGGAACCAAAAAGTTAATAAATATATGAATTAATTAAAATAATAGCAGAATAACATAAAAATAGAATGCACGTATTATAATTTGAAAAAAAACATAGTGAAAATAAAAATATGCTATACATTTGACCTGGTTTCAAAACGCTTTCTGCACATCAACATGTTATTATACTAAATTCCTTCATGAGGCTTATTTTATTACTTTAATCAATTCATTAGCCAGAAAGAACCGTGTTTTAAAAATAATAAAAAGTAATATTCCATTTTATAATTTATCCTTAAACAGAGGAAATGCAGCAAAAAATAATTAGACTGATATTGTTCTGCCTCAAGTTTTATTATTTCATTGTAAATTGAAGACTCAGATTTCGCAAATATTTCACGTTTAAAAAAAAAGAGTTGCCTTTTGAGTCAGATATTTTTCTTCAATTCTTCGTTTATCGGCCAAAGATACGAGTGCAGCTCAATCTGCAATTAATTACTACAGAAGACAAAAGCTTAGTTCTGTCTGGTAGGAGAAGAATACGTCTGCTTCATAATTTAGTCTTCTATAAAAAAGAGTTGGAACTAGTTATTGTCAGTAATAGGGATGGAGGTTATTGCCAAAAAACCTGTTTTCGGTTAAACCGGTTTCTTACCTCCGGCTTAACCTGGCAGTTAAAACCGCTCAAAATAATCGGTTTTTGAAAAAAATGGTTTTCGGGTTTTTTTAATAATATACGATAAATAAGTATTAAAGAATTAATTAATGTAATAAGTTATGATTATAAATAAGTAATTAATGCAATATGTAATAATAATAAATGAGTTATTATTACAATAAGTAAGTATTATAGACAAAATTTTTATTATCATTTTTATCAGAAGAAATTAATTCATTGGCCTATATTTATCATCTAATCTGCTTATAAAGAGTCTTTCAGCAATGTTTTGATCCGTGAGTCGACACCTCTCATCGGAAACTATATCATTAAACATAGATACTAATCTTTCAGAAGCCACAGAACTTCCGACTAAAGATAAATATCTTTTGGCTACAAAAAGACAGACCCCGTTTGCTAGTATCTGTTTATTAGTATTGCTTTTGCAGGAAATCAATCCATTGGGCAATATTTATCTGTTCATAAAGACTCTTTCAGTAATCCGCCAACCAGCAGACGCCTCGAGGAAGCGCGATTGGCCTAAAATGATGAAATTCAAAGCTTTATTACTTGGTAAATTTTATTCTATTCGAACCTAAAATCGAGCCTATCTTCCGACGCGTTTTTGCCCTGTTTCTTGGATTTAAAAAAATAACCTGTTTAAACCGGGGCAAAAAATAACCGAAAAAAAACAGGTTAACCGAAACGAAATTAACGGTTTTTGGTTTAACTCTCTGAACCCGGCTAGAGTGAGAAATCCATTGCCTCAAAACCTGTTGTCTACTGGGTCAGCAATTTTTAAACAATTCTTCGTTTATTTATCAAAGAATGGGATACAACTAAATCTACGCTTGATTACTACAGAAGACAACACACAAAGCTCCATCTGATAGGAAAAGAATCGGTCTTTTTTTTGACGCAGACTTCTAGAAGAAAAGAACTGGTATCTGTTAATGTCAGTAACTAAATGATATCTCTCAGTATCGGAACAAAAGCACAAATTCTTTGTCATATTCTTTCCGTGAATTATCGCGGAAATGTCATTTGTCTCTGAAATCTTTTGCCTTGACACTTTTTTTGTTTTTGTTCAGGTTTGTACAAGCCACTACAGATGAACACGATTACAGAGAAACATTTTGTTAGTGAATATTATAAATGCACTTCCTTAAGAAAAACTGTTCGAAAAGCCACACTGTATAAATCGGAATATTTAAAATTCAAAACAGTTTCGTGTAATGATTCTATTACAGATATTAGTTTATTACTGTGACTTATTTTAAAATCGAAAATTTGTTGACATAGAATATGAAGGTCAATAACCGCAAAATAACTCGTAATTTGCTTTTAACATTTTCTTTTCTGCAAAATTTGTATAAAATAGCAGAATTTATTTTGAATATATCGCATTCGGTCTTTATAAGATATTATTTTGATAGTTTATTTGGATATAAATTATTATTTTGACTTATAGAGCAAAAACAATCTACATTGTGAGTTCTGATCATTAAATGGGTTTTTTAAACGTAAAATGATTTTTTTTCTCAACCAATCGCACCGTATAGAAAGGCTCTCATTTTAATCAAGGCTAGAACCTCTTCAAACATAACAAACCGAAGTCGAATAATATATATATATTTTAAATTAAAGATTATTAAGAGCAAAGAAACTTCCACGAAGCAATAACAGGCCTATTAATAGTTCTCTTACAAAAAAACTTTTCTTGTTGCCTGCTCTCTCTTTTCATTATTTATCATTTAATTGTCTTTCATTATTTGTCATTAAATTCTCATGATATCATATCCACAGGAAAATCTTAATTCGGCATAGCATGTTACATTTAATTATATGTTATTTCATACTGCGCTGCAATGTTGCTCTTCTGTTCCTATTGCAAAATATCCAGGGGATTACAAAATTAATCTGGCGCAGCTCTTTTGACGTGTACTATATTCCTTCTGGAATAATTTATTTGTTCCCCACTCTAAATCATTTAATGATAAAAAATAATGATGAAAGACAAAAGTCAAGCAAAACCTATTCCACCTCAATAAATTCTCCTTTAAATGCATAAATAATTCTTTTTTCTTTATTTATCATTTGATTCATGATTTCATTGCCTAAAACTATTGGGTATCTAATCGCATTATTGTAATATCCACTATAATGAATTGCTTCATAATAAATGCTTCTCACATTTAAATACATCACTGAATTGGTTAATAAATTCCCAATTTACATTTCTGAGTGCACCATGATGTAATATAAAGACTTAAAAAATAAATATGCCCTTCACCCTTTTAAACAGAGGTAATTAGATATAATTTAGAGGTTTTTGATATAAAATCCTAAGAGTAAGTAAATGTAGGATGGACGCGTAGCTCCCATGCGGGTTGAAGCCAGACGAACACAAACAGGTTTGCTTTTTTAATCAGTTAATTATATAGAAACAAACATTTAGACGGCACAGCATAAACAGAAAGATAAAGTAAAAGAATCAAGAGAGCGGTGCTGCCTTTTACATCATTTAAAATATAGGCGGCTATTCTGAACAGCATGCTCCATCACTCGCAAAAGCACAACAATATCTGTCACCGGCAAGAGAAGAAATCAGTCGTGTCACGTGACGTCAGCTAGTAGAGAGTTGCCAATCGGTGGATCTAAACTACTCGGCATTCCTGAAGGTGCGTTGGCGGGATGCCACATAAATATTTACTATCTTTAAAGAATTTTATGGGCAATGAAACATACTATTGTAGGCATAATGAAACTAGAAATGTCTTCCAAATAGTCAGAATTATCCCACAGTATGGAAAAAGCATATCCTCGTAATTGTCATATTAATAAATATAATTCTTACCATAGACATCTATAATCTCCATGAACCACAAAAAAGAAAAAACAGCATAAAAGAGCACTGTTTCCATAGTAACTGAGTAGCTTTTCTGTGTTTCCAACTCCCAAAAGAATTTTTTTTAGATTCAGGTTTTGTTGTTTTGCCGCCAACGGCAGTAGGATTAACAATATATAGCAATATTGGAGTTCTTTTTCGTATCCTCACAATAAGGTTTTAATTTTGCATGCATTTTTATTATATTTTGTCCAGTAACAATTTGAAAATGGAACTCTTTAGATATCGATGAATAATAACGACTTTTCTGTTATTTTAGATAGTAGTATTGTTATAACATTCATATTCAGGTGTTCTGAGGAGCTCTTACATATATTTAGTTTTGACAACCAAGAGAGACAAACGAAGACTTTTTAATAAAGAAAATTAATTTTTTCATTCACAAAATTTCTATTCTGTTATTCAGTTAGGACTAAGCATATGACTTTAATTCATCATAGAAGAATACTGCGCTATGAATAAGAGAATGCAGTTACTGATAATTCTTAAGCCTCATCTTTTTTCTTTAATTCTAATTAGCTTCTGATGCGTATCTTCTTTGTGGGAATTTTGACTTCAGGCTGCCAAGTTGTGCATGAAATTATAAGAAAAAATATTTATTAGACGAATTGGTATTTCTTTTAAATATAATTTTTTTTTATCTTAAGCCTGCAAGTGTATTTTTATATTTTATTAGCTGATAACCCGGCATTGGTCGGGATCGAAATTTTTTCAATTGTCCCCCACCGTTTCTTTTTCTACAAATATTGTCACTAATTTTCCGCAACAAGCGCAAATCTCCTTTGAAATATTTCTTGTTGAACTATAGCTTTCAAATCTAGCCATTTTATTAACTTATAACAGTATGGATTGAATGGAAATGGAAAAACAACGTACACGTTGCAAAATAAAGCATCAATAGATGAAAAAAGAGAAAAAAAATACAAGAACGATTTTTTCCGATGTTTAATAAATTAAAACATGGAATCATAATATTTCTACTTGCACGACATGAATAGTTTGCAGAAGAGAAGTGTTTTAGAAACTCTAAAAAGTCGTTGAAAATCAGGGTACAGCAGCTTCAAATTACTCTTATTAGAACAGGGATATTTTTGAGTTTACAATGATATGAAAACCATGGTTCTCCGATGATAATACGTTCATAAAAGTCGTGAAAATAGGCAGAAAAAGTCCGAGTTTACCACCTGACATTAAATAAAACTCTAATACGAATTTTAAAACACATTTTACAGTGTTAGCTCCCACTTGTGCTAATCCATCACTGTGCCAAATTTGGCCCCGGTACGTCTAACTGTCTGGGCACGCATAAAGAAGGAAAAAGAGAACATACATTACTGACACAGAAAGTAAGCTCTTTTGCTCTTTTATATATATAGTTAAAGCTCCTTTGTATGCCGCTTTGTGTGTCATTTTGCCTTGGTTCCGATTGATTTTTGTTCACTTGAATTTTAAAAAGAAATAGAGGCGTTTTAAATTGGTATGGGTATTTGACGAAAAGGAGCATTCTAACAATTAATACTTGATCTCCTTAATTACTTCAACTTTTAATTAAATGAAATTATCAGCCAAAAAACTCTTTAAGGCGTCACCTACTCTGAACTTCCAACAAATTTATTTCTCCGTTTTGAGCTGAAATAAAAGCATCAACATTTTTTTTCTTTTCCAAAGAATAGAGCTAACCAAATGTCAGGTTCTTCTATCAGTCGTACTATATGAAAATAACAAGAAATGTTTCAGATGAAGAAGATCTTTGGTGATTACCGAAATGAGATCATTCCAGCTAAAATAGACACAATTAAAGATCTGACTCAGAGTGTTTTGACTGACAAAGATGAAGACAGTGGAAATGATGAAGAAATCAATCCACCATTTTTCAAGATGCGTTAAAATGCATCGAGACACTGATGAATTTCTTCGCATCGAGAACGAGGCACCCCCGTCCTGTCTAGGCATCCGCGATTCAATTCAATAATGGTCGTCAAGACAGCAGTACGGGAACTGAGAGTGGATACCTTACGGTCTAACCCCTCCTACCGGAGGTACATTCCGTCATCGGACTGGAGGTAATTCAACCCCACATCATTATTGTACATACCCGAGAAGATACCCGCTTCCTTATCTAGGGGCTTCTCATCTCAAGTGGGAGAAAACTTATGTCGTGATGACATAAGTTAAAGAAAAGACTTTCCAAGTACAAGGTGTGACCAATAAGTAGGGTGAATCACCCCTCAAATCGAAAATGAGAACAACCTGATTATCAGCGACACCTTCGTCGTGTTCAGTAATATTCAGACAACAGTAGTGCATAGTTTCGTGCGCCTATGTGTCTTCATAAATTTTTTATCGACTGTTGTTACTGCGATGGTTTCCTGATCTTGTCAAGAAGCAGAAAATCAATTTGTAATTCTTATGAAAATTGGGAAAATCAGCGGGCCAAAGTCATGCAATGCTGAACCAGGTATTTGGAGGTGGAATAGTCCTTGTAAATAGTCAAAATAGTCACCCGTCATATAATTTGCACCTCTGACAACGTGTGTACAAATCGTCGAAAGCTCTTGAAAACTCCTCCACTGGTACAGCTTTTAATTTCCGTGTCCTAGCAGCTTGAATGTGTGTAATGTCTGTAAATCTTCGCCCTTTTAGAGCCACTTTAAGTTTATTGAACATGAAAAAGTTTGATGGTGACAGGTCTGGGAAACACGGTGGGGTGAGACTGTTCAGTAATCCCATATTGAGGCAGAAACCGCTTCACAAGCGTAGTGTTATACCACCGTGCATTATTGGCCGTGGTGAGCAGCCCACTGAGACGCTCGTCTTCGACGCTTTCACGCCCATTAGCAAACATTTTATACCACGCGTACAAAGTCATCTCTATACACCTGCTTCAACATTGCATGACTTTGGCCTGTTGATTTACCCAATTTGTTAAAGAATTTCAAACTGATTTTCTGCTCCACGACAAGGCCACAAAACCACATCACAGACAACATTCGACAAAAATTTTATGAAGACTCTCAGGCACACGAAACCATGTACTACTCTTTACTGAATATTACAGAACACGAAGAAGGTGTCACTGATAACACTGCGCTGCATGAAAATCGGTCCCGACACCATTCTTGCAAATTCTTATGTAAAATGACCCTCCCATCCGGATATGACCCCCATTTTGCCCCATCACCCACCGTTTTCTCGGGACGCCCCCCCCCCTTTTTTTATCACTGTCCGGTAATTTTATGGCCATGAATTTGATTTGGCGGGGGAAAACTATTATTTTTACTGTTAAATGTCTTCTGAGGGGCTACAGAGGTGAAAAGTTCTAAAATATGAACATTTGTAGCAAGGGGGAGATTTGGGAGGGATTTGTCCCCTTAAATTAAAAAACATCAATAAAAATGACAGGTTTTTCTGGTTTGTTTTCGCAATATTTTCACTTATTTTCTACATATTCCAGTTTCCAGCCCCAACTTTTCCTCACCCAAACACCCCAAATAATAAAAATATATAGCAACGATTTTGGCTAAAAGCGGATGAGGGGGAGAGGTCCCGAAGCCCTGACAAGAAAGTTTGGAATATTCACTGTACAACGTTGCCGCTCTTTATTTTTATCACTGTTCTGTAATTTTTTGGCTATGAATTTGATTTGGAGGGGGGGAAGGATTATTTTAACACTTAAATTTAAAAATAAAAATATAATATATAATAAATAAAATTAATATATAAAAATAAATTTTGGAAGATTCACTGTACAACGTTGTCGCTTTTGCACATCAAACTCGGATTGATCAAACAGTTTGTGAAAGCAATGGATAAGACAGGTGATGGATTTAACTTTTTGAGAACTAAATTTCCTCGTCTTAGTGAGGCTAAAATCAAGGAAGGAATTTTCGTGGGCCCCCAGATTAGACAACTTTTTAAAGATTCAACGCTTATGAAACACTTGAATCGCAAAGAAAAAAGAGCATGGCTTGCATTCAAAAATGCGAGCATGTTGGCAGGATACTGCTGGTCATTGGTACGAAAAACTTCTACTTCATGGTACAAGAGGAAAGCAAGCACCAGATGATGGTACTATATTATAAATTACATTATTATTACATTTAAAATTACATTTATATTATATTATCAATTATTATTTATTATTATATATTATATTTTTATTTTTAAATTTAAGTGTTAAAATAATCCTTCCCCCCCTCCTCCAAATCAAATTCAGAGTCAAAAAATTACAGAATAGTGATAAAAATAAAGAGCAGCAACATTGTATAATGAATATTCCAAACTTTCTTGTCAGGGCTTCGGGACCTCTCCCCCTCACCCGCTTTTAGCCAAAATTGTTGCTATATATTTTTTATTATTTGGGGTGTTTGGGTGAGGAAAAGGGGGGCTGAAAGCTGGAATATGTAGAAAATAAGTGAAAAAATTGCGAAAACAAACCAGAAAAACCTGGCATTTTTATTGATTTTTTTTTAAATTTAAGGGGACGAATCCCCACCCAAATCTCCCCTCTTGCTACAAATGTTAATATTTTAGAACTTTTTACCTCTGTAGCCCCTCAGAAGACATTTAATGGTTAAAATAATGATTTTCCCCTCTCCAAATCAAATTCATGGGCATAAAATTACCAAACACTGTTAAAAATGGGGGGGGGGGGGCCCCCCGCGAACCCGGGGGGAGATGGGGCAAAATGGGGGTCATATTTGGATTTAGGAGGTCATTTCACATAAGAATCAGAAGGAATGGTATCAGGGCTCGAAATTTTAATTTTTTTGCAGAGCAGGGTAATCGGGTTGTACCCATTTCCGATTTGAGGGTGATTCACCCTACTTATTGGTTCACGCCTTGTATAAATTCAATAGACAGTGGTTTATTAACAATTCATATTTAAAATGGCTCGGCAATCAATTCAACTTCTCGGCAATCACAATCAATCTTCATGGTGTTGGATTGCAAGTCAAGAAACTGGCATTCTTAAGCTAGAAAGCTTTGTATTCAGCACATAAACAAGGTAGTGTTCGTTTATGTTCAGGTTAGGTAAACTTCATTGACTCAGCGCTTACAAAAGCACTTCACAAACCAGATAAGAGAGCAATGAATAAAGATGCCCCAGCAAATTTCTACTTATTGACTTCGATTTTTTTAAGCTCAGGCGCTCCGAAATGAATAAGAATACTTTCGAAAGAATTTTTTAATTCATCTATACTTATATTCAGAACAAAAAGGTTTTTCAGGAAAAAGGGTAGTTTATTTTTTAATTATTTATAAAGATGAAATCAAAATGTGGTGAATTTAAGTTTCAAAACTTGGTTTCATGTGGACTATATTAGAATGAACCACGATAGAACTAAGATATTTGTGGAACATGTGTAAAAAATACAATGAAATGTATGATTGTCATTTCTCTAAACTGTAAATGTTGCATACGAATTTTATTAAACTGCTCGATAATATTGTTGAAATTTTTTTAATAAAATACCTTTTTCTCTTTTTAGCTTTTAGGCTTAAGTAATAATGAAAATTTTGGAACTTCACGAATAAAAATTTGAAGGAAATTCGAACCTCTAATCCGAAACATTTCAGCATAATTTAGGCTGGATTCGTCTGTATTTATATTTCTTAAAAATTTACTCTTAATTACAACAATAAAGTTCCAATTAAAAAAATTAATATCTTCTCAATGACAGTGTGTGCAAACTTAGTTATTAATACAGTTTCTTGATTGTTGTAACATTTTGTGAAAAATATTTTTTTAACTTATTAAAATTAGAAAAAGAATTATACAGAAATAGGTTTGGTTTCACTGAAAAGCTAAAATTTTGAATTTTAAAGTAGTACAAAAATGATTTACCTGCAATAATATTCTCCGAATATATTGAGGAAAAAGATTTTGATTAATTTTTAATTAAACTCTAACTGAAATTTTGAAAAAAATAATCATTTTTGGTGAGCACCTACTACCCGAGAAGTATCTATGTGCCAAATTTGGCAGCTCAACGTCTATCACTGAAGAGCGTTTTGAAAGAGTTCAAGCATCTCACATCACAAATAGTATCTAGTCTATAAACAATATCATGTTAATATATTTCATTGAAGTAAATATTTATTTTGATGCTGCAGGACAAATATTTTATGCCGTAGAATATATGAGTAGTTTCGGGTATTTTGCATTGATTGATTGATTCCAAAGATAATTCAACGAATGCAAACACTTATTAATTTGTAAATTCACGAAATTATAAAAATAGGAAGCTTTAAGAATCAAGAGAGCTAGCTCTATTTGCCCAATAAGCAGCCGACCTCATCAGTTAGGAGAGCAATCTCTGTGAGAAGTATCAGTCGATGAAGTCGAGATTTGCAGCTGTCTTTCTTCGGATCAAAAACAACGAACCGCATCAGTTAGATGGGTGCAATCTCCCTTCATCAGAGGGACTTCCTCGGCTAGCAGAACTTTGTCTCCTGTCTCAAAGCGAAGAAAGCAATCGTCCCGGCTAGTGAAGTTTATGATAAAAACACACAAGACATCAGACAGATGAGAGAAATCTCTCTGTAACAGACGTACCACTTCACTTGGCAGAACCATGCTTCTTCAAACCAACTGTCTCGGCCTATGAAGTTCATGATAGCAACGTGCGAGATATCTGATAGAGATGTGCAATCTCCCTGCAGCAAACGGACCTCCTCTGTTAGCAGAACTCTGTCTCCTGTCTCAAAGCAATCGTCTCGGCTAATGAAGTATATGATAGAAACATACCAGACATCACATAGAGGAGTACAATCTCTCTGCAGCAGTCCTAATTCCTCGGTTAACTGAACTCTGTCTCCTGTCCGAAGCAATCGTCTCGGCCAATTAAATTTAGGACAGAAACACACGAGCCATCAGAGAGATGAGTAAAATCGCTCTGCAGCACACGTACCACCTCAGCTAGTAGAACTGTGTCTCCTGTCTCAAAGCAATCGTCTCGGCTAATGAAGTTTATGACAGAAACACACGAGACATCAGATAGATGAGTGCAATCTCTTTGGAGCAAATGTACCACCTCGGCTAGCAGAACTCTGTCTTCTGTCTCAAAGCAACGAAGCAATCGAATCGGCAAGTGGAGTCAATGACAGAAATAAACGAAGCAGATTCCACCAAGTTGGCAAATGATCAGGCGTTTCTTAACAACTTCTTTCACTGGCCATAATACCCTTTGGGGCTACAGTGATGTGAACTCCAGGGGAACTGCCATTGAGGAGTTCATTCTTGCCAACAATCTTTTTATTAACAATAGTTCGGATGCTCCTCCAACCTTTACCCGAAACTCCTCCAAAGGCTGGCCTGACCTCTCCCTCTGCACTCAGCAAATGATTGGTGAGATTGCCAATTGGGAAGTCTTGGAAGAACCGTCCCTCAGCGACCATCATTACATTGAAATCACGATCGACTCATCCGTGAAGAACTGCACCTTTACCAGGTACAAAACTCGTCATGGTAACCACAATATTTTCCTCAAAAACCTTAAACCTTATGTCAATTCTCTATTGAGAGCCTTCAGAAATAGTCAGAATGAAAAGGACATCAACGAAGCAACAAACCTCCTCCAAAATTGCGTTATTGAAGCCTGTAACAAATCCTACCGCACTAAGAATCAAAATCTTTCTCCAACTCCAAACTGGTATACACAAGACCTTGAAATAGAAAAAAACCGACTGAAGGCGCTGAGAAGACGTGCACAAAGGGCACCCCAAGATCAGAGAAATGCCCGATTCCAATTCCATAAAGAAGAACTGAAAAAGTACATGCGGAAAGTCAAGACTGCAAAGAATTCCGGCTGGAAATCATTCTGCACAATAGCAACGAATCCATACGGCACCCATTACAAAGCTGCATTCAGAAAAGCGATCAAGCCAGTCGAATTAATAGCCTTAAATAATCAAGATCCTTCAGGAAACCACCTCAAAATAGCTCAAGATATTCTGGAGAAAATCTTCCCCCATCCTGCCAACAGTAATAGTTCTACTTACATCCCGCCTTGCACCGCAAACGACTGCCCCTTCACCAAAGGAGAAGTAGCGACTGTCATCCATCATCTATCCAAAGGAAAAGCACCAGGACCAGATGGCATCGACAACATCATCATACAGCAAATTTTCAAGAAATTCCCCTTCCTCCTCATGGAACTTTTCAACACTTGCCTTAAATTGGCTAAATTTCCCGATCCCCTTAAGGTTGGAAATATCATTCTTTTTCATAAACACGGCAAATCTAAAACAGAAGCATCTTCTTACCGGCCCATATCTCTGCTCCCGACAATAGGTAAAGTTCTAGAAAAGCTCCTCACCCAACGGCTCAATTTTCACCTCGAGAAGAACAACAGACTTAGCAATCTTCAGTACGGATTCCGTGAGGGAAGATCAACAGAAATGGCCATCACGAAACTCTTGGATACCATCCACAAGGGGAAGGCAAGTGGTGATCACGTACTGGTGCTTTCGATCGACATTAAGGGTGCCGTTGACAATATTCAGCACAGCGCAATTTCATCTTACCTTGACAATAGTAAATGCCCAGCAAACATAGTTAATACCTTTAAAAATCTTCTCCAGAATAGGAAGGTTATCCTAAATACCTGCGAAGGACCAGCGATCAGGGACCAAAAACAAGGCTGCCCTCAAGGGTCTTGCAGTGGACCAGCCCTCTGGAATTTGGTCGCAAATGAAATACTTCAAGAAAACTGGCCAATTAACACCAGCATTCAAGCCTTCGCAGACGACTTTGTCCTGGTTTCCCATGCCCCGGCTAGAGTCCAACTTGAGTCACAAATTAACGAATCTATTGCTAAATTCTCCACCTGGACAAGCAAAAACCAACTCCAAATTTCAGCAGAAAAAACAAATTATCTCCTTATCAGCAAGCTAGTTAGGGGACCTACCATTCGCTGGCAAGGCGAAAGAATTAAAAGAGCCCATGCTATTAAATATCTCGGAATTTATATTGATGAAAAGATGAATTGGAACACCCTCCTTAAAGCACAATCTACTAGAGCGACTCAACTTTATCATAATCTCCTAAAAATAGCCGGGAAATCCTGGGGAGTTCCCCTTATTCATCGAAGGACCCTTTATAAAACAGTAACAGAACGGGTGCTGGCGCATGGGGCAGTCGCCTGGTGTCTAGAACCTACAGTCCGAATCGCCAGAAAACTCTCAACAATTCAACGTCCGTTCCTCCTGGCGATCTCAGGTGCCTACAGGACAACCTCCACGGCAGCTCTGCAGGTCATACTAGGTATCCCTCCTCTTCATCTACAATTACAAAGAGAAGTTCGTGGCACAGCACTCTTCAGACTTAGACTTCCTCTTTCTACAAACATCAGTGACATCGATCCCAGTGAAATTGAAGAAAAAGCTACCGGATGGTCAACACACCCATCGGAACATCTAAGTCCAACTCAAATTTCCCTGGATGACGGAGGCAACATAAACACTGGACTTAGAATTTATACCGATGGATCGAAAACAGAGAGGGGTGTGGGTGCAGCCTTCTGTGTTTTGACCGACGTCAACATTACCCACAGATGGTCTACCAGGCTTTCTCTTAGAAATACAGTCTTCCAGGCAGAAATCCTAGCTCTTCTCAAAGCAGTGGAACACGCCGTTTCCCTCCCAACTCAACAACTGACTATTCTAGTAGACAACCAAGCCAGCATCAATTCAGCAGCAAACCCAAAGAGTCACAATTCAATTGCCCGGAAAATCTTCAAGTTACTCCATAGTCATCCTCACATCAGAGTGTCGTGGATCAAAGCCCATGCTGGTTACATAGGGAACGAAGAAGCAGACAGACTGGCTAAGGAGGCAGCAGAAACGGAAAACTTTCCTGAAACACCACTCGAGTTACCAAAATCTTTTATCAAAACATTCTTAAGACATAAGATGTTGGCCACCTGGCAAATGGCTTGGGATGATGGAGATACTGGGAGGCTCATTCACAACATAATCCCCAAAGTTAGCTTGCATCCAATTAACTGGACACGCAACGAAGTTTTACTTTTCACAGGACATGGGCCTTTCCCTTCGTTTCTCCATAGATTCAACCTTGCTGAAACCTCTTTCTGTTCTTGTGGGGAAATCGGCACACCAATCCATTATGCTACGGTTTGCCTCCTCACAACCTCCTACCATATGGCACCACCCAGCCAACAACATCAGCCAATATGGTTCCGAAGAGTAGCCAACAATTCAACGTCAAGAAGGAAGATACATAATTTGCTCCACTTTCTCCAAAGAGAAACCAGTCTTTTCCGTCCAGATCCCAATTAATTGTTTTTTTTCCGTTCCTTCAATAGTCTTCTCAGTTGAGTCCAATGTTTTCGTCCCATTCCCACATTCTTGGCCAACATTTTATTAATTAGCAACTTCAGCAACCGAACAACCTCTTCCTCCAGCAATGAGGGAAATTAAATCCAACCAAACTTCAACTTTCCTTCATGCGTCTTCATCACTCCACCCTTTCCTTTGGAGATGGAAAGTCCCGTTTCACCAGTTCAACATTCAACTTCGCCTCCTCTTCAGCCCATCATCCCCTAATGAACTCAGAACAGCTTTGTCGTTCTTTCAGGACTTTCTTCCAAGATCCTCCGTGTTTCTCCTTCAAGTAGAGTTCCATCAGCCAACTCCTCTTCAAAAATCAAACTTTTTAAAATACTGTGCGGCCCATCTCTCTGTTCTTGTGTACATTTTTATGTTATTTTTATTACTGTATTAATTTGTTTTTCATCTTTTTCCTTTCATTTTCTGTTTTTTTTAATGTATTTTTTTTTCTTCGTATAGTCTTTCCATTGCATTTTTGTTTTTATTATTTTCTAGCTATTTCATGTATAACTGTGTAATATTGTGTTTTTCAAGGTTTTATTTATTTTCCCATGATTCCAAAATATTTTTTTTAATGTATAGCACAATAGCAATCCTTCCTTTGCTCCTGTAAATGTTTGTAGACTTGATGCGTTTTTAATTAGGCAGCGGTATAGAGAAATGTCAAGTTTTAAGAGAGGTCACCCCTTCGGGTGTTGTGATTTCTCTTCCACTTCATGACCACGTCACTGTTTAAATAACCATATGGTTATAGTTGCAGGGGCATGGAGTGGTGTTATGTTATGTTCCAGAAACAGTTGTAGCCGATTCGGTGGTGAAAGAGCACCCACATATCCCAATGAAATTGCTTCTGTTTCCCGCCGAAAACACGTGTTCAGACATTTTTACAGAAAACTTTGTTTATTTTAAGTTTAATTTAAAATTTCTAGGTAACGTACTAGTAAAAAGTTACTTAGTAAAGTAACTGGTATTTGAAATAAGAATTATTATTTTCAAATTATTTTCCTTCTATTTCAAAATCCATATTAGAATAGATTTTTTTGTCAAGGAAAAGTTTTTTAATTTTATTGAATATTGATTTTAATACTGTAAGTACATAGTTTGAAGACATAAAAATAATAAGAATTCCCCATAATCTAAATGGAAAATATCCAAAAAATAGTTTTCCATTACATTGACACTTTCAAACCATAATCCTTTCAAGAATCACACAGATATAAAAGAAGATATACATAGTACTATATTACGAAAAATTTTGTCGAAACAGATTTTTCTGAGATGAAATATCTCAAAATTGCTAAAACTTTTAAATGTACCTATGTGGATACTTTGGGAGAGGCTATATAATAAGAAATCTTTGTAAAAGGGAGTTACATTTCTTCAGTAAAGGAATTATCTCTTTTTCTTTAACTCGTAAAGAAGCCCAAAGTTTTGGTTTAAAGTTTTAGTGTTATGAGAAAACATAAATGAAATTTTTGGAAACTATTCAATTTTATAATATTTACAAGAGTGTAAAAATGTATTTATACAGCGATTTACGTTTAATCTCTTACGTCTTCTTTTCGCAACTCATTGGTGTAATCAATTATATTGTATTTCTACAGAATGACTGTTAAATATTTGAGTGAGTTTTCGGAGATTTGAAATGAAAATATTTCTTTCTATGTGTATCAATACGAAAAGGGATATAAGAGTCATAATATATTTGAAACTACAGTCATATTAACTATAGTTACATTAAAGTTTTAATTAAAGTTTTGACTTTTTGATATTTTGAATGCGGTTTGAATTTGATTGTAATAATAATAAAGCTATTGTTGTAAATTATGCCTAAAACATTTTGAAGAATTTATTAAAATGAGGAAAAAGAATCGTGTGGCAACTTAATTGATTTCCGTGAAAAGATAATTCTTTAAATTTCCGGATGTTTTAAAAATAAGTTTTGTGCTATAATAATTTCGACAGCTATCGAGGATAAATTTCGCTAATTAACTAAAATTCTAATTACAATTTCAAAGAACTAGTTCCCAGGTCCATATTTCCAGACTTTTTTGCATCACGTATTTTAAGAATTCAAATTATCACCGTAAGGACTATGTGGAGAAAGTCAGCTCTGGTTATTCCTCCCATTTCTGGACCATGACAGCCACCAGAGCATCAGATGTGACGAGAGAACAACCACCAGACGACAAATATAAGTAAAACGTTCTTAGATTTATCGTCTTTATATTCATTACCTTCCTTTATTTTATTTTATTTATTTATTTTTTTAATTTTTAATTGTTGTATGATAGAGATTTATGAATGAATGAGTGGATGTTTTTGAAAGGACGCATGAACGAGTTATCTAATGTGAATAATCTAATATCCTCTTTCATATTCCCCCACCCGTTTGTTATATTTTAATTATGTTTGTTTTATGTTTAACCAATATTTCTTGTTAGGACCATTGGTAATTAGTACTTAGTAGAGGAGAAAGAGAACCTCTGATTCCAAGTGCTTCTTGTAAACCAATTCATCCCTGGTGTCATAGACATTTAATAAGGTCTATTCAGACATCTTATACATTTGTTGTTAAAACTTTGAGGACATCCGCACACCGGCGTGACAATCGCCCTCAAAGGGTTAATTGTGCCCTTTCGCCTTCGAAATGGAATCAAGTCACTTAACGTTAAGGTCGTATGAAAAATGTATTCATGAGCATGTAATCTGCTAGAGTGTCAGACTGTTCTCTAACTTTATTTATTTATTTCTTTTGAAAGATGCACAATGGACTCAAAAAATAATTTGGTGCGATGAACTTGATTTGTGTCCCTTAAACAGTAGTTGACTTTGAAAGGCTCAACATTCAAATTTATCAAGGGTGTGTTATCTCATGTGAAATTGAAACTTTAATGTAGAAGTGGAATTGATGAAAACGCCGCCAATCCAATGAGTTGGAGTTGAATTGAAACTTGTTTATAAACATCATAAGAAAGGTAGATAGAAGGATTCTGCATCAGATTTGTAAATCTACTATATAATATTAATTCGTACTTTACTTACAAGCGACCAGTTTGTTCGCCAGGAATATAATTTCAACATAATCTCTCATGTATAAATTGATATTCATGGTTTCCTTAACAAAGTAATTTTAAATTTCAAATATTGATAGACATTTAAGCCATGTTATTTCAATAAATAGCCTTAACCAATTCTGTTCGTTGTATGCATGAATGTCTTAATGGAGTCGAGTAACTGTCTGTGTCATGCAGCATACAATTGCCCGTTGTCAGCATCAACTTCACTCTCTTATTCCTCGTACAAAATATGCATTTGATTTTAACTTTAAAATGTCGCGGCAAATTTTACGTCCAGGAGCATATTAGGTGTATGAAATTATGCTGATTAAAACATATCATTAAACATTAAAATATTACCTTAGCTTCTAACGACGAAAGAGAAACATGCAAATAAAGTTTTATTTAAACAATTAAAATGATTAGAATTGCGTTGCAACAATGAAAAGTATTGCTGTAAATTATTAAATTATGCCAAAAAAGTTTTTTAAAAGATTATTAAAATTAGAGAAAAACTTTTACAGCAAATTAATTGATATCATTGAAAGAGGTAATTGTTTGCTCTTTCAGATGGAGGAAAAATAATTTTTGTGCTGTAATAATTTCGGAAGTTATTAAGGAAAAACACCAAAATTATTTTTTAATTAATTAAAATTCTAATCACAATTTCAAAAAAAAAACGGTTACAAGATGCACATTCCCACCCTCCAAAGACTGTTCGCGTCAAATTTCGTCGCTCTAATTCCAGCGGTTTGCCCTGTAGAGCGCCAACACACAGACACACACACATTCTCCTTTATTATTAGTAGATATTTCTAATGAAGTCCTTTAAATAAAAGAAAAACCGAGGTAATTCGGTAAAAAAAAACTTAAGTTTCCAAAAAAGCATAAGAGCTAAATGAGCTGAAGAAGGAAAAAAAATTTCCTATATATCATATTTGATGAGAGGAAGGAAGTGCTCAGAAAATGTTAAAATATGTTCCATCTTTGCCAACTTCTGAAGTTAAACAACTAAAGTTACTTAAACACTAAAAATCAATCAATAAAATATTGCTCAATGTGCAAATAAAGGCATCTTAATGATTTTGTTTTAAACATTGGATGAAAATTGCGTGATTACATACTTTTCGAAACAATGAAAACTATTTGCATTTTATTACAACGGTGAAAATTATTGCTGCAAAACATTGCTTGGAAAGACTGTTGAAATTCTGTGGACAGAAGGGAATTACTAGGCAAACCTGTTTTCTTAATTAAACCAATGACACATTTTTTTTTAAAATCTGATTTTTTTTCCTAATACAAGGTGCGTTCGAAAAGTTCGGTGAATGGTCCCATAGTTGAATAACCGCGCTGGTTCGGATGCTGCGCTCACGCTGACGCAGTGAGAGACATGGCAACTAGTGCCCCCTAGCATCCAAATCACGACAGTTAAGCGGAAGTGCGCGCTACGACCAATTTAAAGAGTGATTGTGAGAACGCCCGTCACTGCGAAATGGGGCAACTAGTGAACATCAAGTTTTGCTTCAAATTAAGCAAAACGGCAACGGAGACACACGAAATGTTAGTGAAAGTGTACGATGTGGACGCAGTGAGTAAAAAGTGCGTTTTTGAGTGGTTTGAACTCTTTAGAGACGGAAAGGAAGATGCCAAAGATGAGACGCGTTCGGGTCGACCACCAACAAGCAGAACTCCAGACAACATTGAACGAGCCCGACGGATGCTTGCGGATGATCGACGGCTGTCTTTGAGAATGATAGCAGAAGAATCGAAGATAAGCCTAGACAGTGTGAGCAACATTATTCACGAACATTTGCAAAAGCGTAAGAAAAAGTCTACGCTTTTCCGACATTGCGCATATCCAGCAACGTGTGACAACGGTGCTTCGAGCGATACCGAAAGAAGCGTCTGCTGACAGGTTCCAGCAGCTGTACAACCGATGTCAAAAGTGTATCGTAGCTAATGGTGATTACTTTGAATGCCAGTAAAGGTATTTTGTTTGTATACATTGTTTCCTTTATTTTATGAGACCATTCACCGAACTTTTAGAACGCACCTTGTATAAAATTTATTTCATGAAAAGTTAATTACAGTTCTCTGATGATAAATAAAGTGCAAATTAATTTCTACTATTTGTTTTTCATCAAAATTTCTCCATCACTTGTACATCTAAAAGTTGTCCAAATTCGGCTATTCTCTCCCTATTATTCAAAAGAATTTTTTTTTAACTCTAAGCTGATGTTAAAGTCATTTTACTGCGATAATGTAATCCGAAGTTATCGCCAATAAGCACCAAAATTTCAGATAATATTTAATTAATTGAATATCCAACTATGTTTAAATAACTTCATGGTGCACATCAACACACGTGCTTGCCCATAGTGTGGTGCGGAAGTTTAGAGAGTGGGTACCAGTTCAGGTTTCGTCCTCGTCATGTGACCGCGATTCAAAATTAAGAGGTCCTCGCGTTGCTTGAAAATTGGACCTTAATATAAATAACTAAACTAATCACTCGTATTTGGCTTGTTTTTAACTTCCCGTGTATTTAAATTATCTTTCGATAATTATATATATATTATAATGTTTCCGATTATGCTTTTGCTGCATTCTCATCAATATCTTGTAGTTTAAACATAAAAAAATCAAACAAGCAATCACAGAAACAAATATTTAATTTTCTTGAAATGTTCTTCTGCAGTTTCATCCTCTTCAACATATGCTTAATACATCTCCGCCATATACAGCATTTTTAACTTACTTTGGTGATTAAACATATGTACGAAACAATATTAAATAACTAGTATAGCTTAGGGAACTGCAGAATTATAGATAATCCATATACCTAAAATCCCCTGCGACCGGAAAGATTTAAAATTGATTACAAGCAGACACTGTCTGTTTAAAACATAATTACTAACTCATTTTGCATAGTACTACCAATTAGAAAGTTGATTGCTTGAGCATAATGATTTCTGTAACACAAAATTGGATGAACACATGTTTGCAATAATTAATCTTTTCATTTCTTAACTTTTTGGGCATCTATTGCCCTTTAAGACAAATAAATTTATTGACAGATCGGAGCAAGATTCTGTTTAAACTCGATCGTTTTTTCGGAATTTCGTCTGTTTGTTTTAGCTAAGCAGTCACGACCAAACGGCTTGTTGAACGCATTTCTTAACTTTCTGGGCATTTATTGTCCTTTAAGACAAATAAATTTATTGACAGATAGGAGGAAGATTCTGTTTAAACACGATTGTTTGGAATTTTGTCTGTTTGTGTTTGCTAATCAGTCACTACCAAACGGCTTGTTGAACGCATTTCTTAACTTTTGGGGCATTTATTGTCCTTTAAGACAAATAAATTTATTGACAGATCGGAGCAAGATTCTGTTTGAACTCGATCGTTCGGAATTTCGTCTATTAGTCTGTAAGTCTTTGCTAGACAGTCACGACCAAACGGCTTGTTAGATTTTCTTCAAATTTGGCATGAATGGTCCTTGAAATAATTAATGGAAAACGACGTATATGTATGGATTTTTATTTTCTGATTCCGTTTCAACGTGGTGGCTGTTTTAATGGTTCAGTTTCATATAATGTTCAACTTTTTGCAGCGATTCTACTGAAACGGAATTACGTTCATAATGCCTCTCAAAATAATAGCAAAGTAATTTATTTCTAATTTTTTAATAATGATAAATGCAGACATTGAATTGTAATTTTTTAACACTGATAAAAGTAGACATTATTTGTAATTTTGTTAGAACTGATAAAACAGACATTCAATTGCAGTTTTGTGAACATTGATGAAAGCACAGACTTATGTAAATAAGTTGCATTCGAAAGTAAGTGGCGAAAGCTTGCAAAATAAAGCAAATCTTAAGACTTATTTGGTCCTGAGGTCTACTTTTCAGAGAGCTATTAGTTTCAGTATTTTTAGTATATAATCCATCATAAAAATGTATACGGGAAGTAAATAAATGAAAGTCTGTCCTCATATCCTATTGCCCTGTTTAGAAAATCAATGATTTTCTTTTGAATGCTGAAACTTTTACAGATATACTACTTCAGACGTGCAGAATAAAAATACTGGAAATCCTGGAAATTGATATGTTAAAAATTTGTTACTGTTGATTTCCATGTTATTTTCTAAAACATTGTGAAGAATGTAGTGCTAGCAAACATATAAATAAATAATCTTGAATTTATTCTGATTGCAGTTACACTTTATGAATAATCTCACATACATTATGTGACAATATACAAAGTATTTTATATACAGGGTGATACAAAGAAACGTGGCCATACTTTAAGGGTAGGTCAGGCGTGCGATAAGCATCCAGAATCGCATAGGAACATGGATGTGCGAACGCAATCTGGAGGCAGCAGATGGGACTTATAAAATAAAACAGAGCTGTCCAAAATGCCGATGTCTTTCTGAATCTTAACGGTATTCAATTGGAATTTTTATATAAGTCGTCCTATATATATGGCTCTTAAGTTGTGAACGAAAAAATTACGCTATCTTTCGCGCATGTGCAGTAAAAATTATTTACTAAAATGCTAATATCTCCTTTACTATAAAATATATTTACATGAAATTTTGATGCAATGCTTCACTAACATATTCTCATGTATTCTGTAAGTTTCATGCAATTTCAAGGGAAACTCTGTAAGTTATAAGCAAAAAAGATGCCGTTAAAAATTAGGATTTTTAAAGAAACCTTCATATCTTTCCAAATATTTGTGCTATTTATACGAAAATGCATGTATATATTGCGCGCACCTCAGAAAAGAATCGATGAAAGTTGCAAACCATTATCAGATATCGGTGAAGTGGGGTGAGCCAAATATATCGCGCACATCACACAAAGGAATCCATGAATGTTGCAAACCATTATCAGCTTTCGGTGAAGTGGGGTGAGCCAAAATCCCTCTCCGATTTCACCAATTTCTGGTGGGTCCCATGAATGCTCTCGTGGCTGAATCTTTGATGTAAAGTGTGAGGTAAAACGTATTCTTTATATGTTCGAAGTTCGAGGGAAATAATCGAAAAAATATATATTATCAGCTATCTGTGAAGCACCTGGATACACTCTTTTGTGCCTCACCAAACCGGGCCTACAGAATCAAATTTAGAAATTTTCGAATATCTCCTGAAAGGCTGGATGAATTTTCCTCGACTTTCGATCATATAGAGAGTAGGTTTTGACACACAATTCACATCAAAGATTCGGTCACGAAGGCATTCAAGGGACCGACCAGAAATTGATGAAGTTTAAGAGGTATTTTGACTCAGAACGCTTCAAAGAAAGCTGTTAATGATTTGCAACTTTTATCAATTCTTGTGTGAGAAGTGAGAAATATTACCATGCATTTTTTAAAAATATCACGAATATTCGGGAAGGTATAAAGGCTTCTTTAAAAAATCACAAATTTTTCCGCAACTTTTTTTGCTTATAACTTATAGAGTTTCCTTGAAATTGTATGAAACTTATAAAATACATGACAATATGTTAGAAAGGAATTTATTTAAAATTTCATGTAAATACGTTGAATAATAAAGGATTTGATAGCATTTTTATTAAATACTTTTTTACTGTGAATGCTCGAAAGTTAGCGTAATTTTTCTTTCACAACTTCAGAGCCATATATATAAGGCAACCCATTTCAAAATTCCAGTTCAAAAGGATTCAGAAAGATATTGGCATTTTGGTCAGTACTGTTTTATTTTGAATCCCATCTGCTTCATCCAGATGGCGTTTGCGTTAATATTCGTAAAAAAAAAAAAATTTAGTTTACATTTGAACTAAGACAGGTAATACATGTATATTGGAACATGGAGATATATTAAACAAATAATACAAATATTTCGTGCAGTAAATAAGTTTGAACACACTTATAACTGACTAAGGATTTAGTAGCATCTATACAAATATTTCTCTTGCGTGGCTCTCAAAAATTGCATCATTTAGCTATAGCATTTGGCAACAACTATAGCAAACGATGGATCACGTGGTTTCACTTACGAATTAATTGAAGTTGTAAAAAAAAGAGATTCACAATTTAAAAAAAATAGTCATTAACTATATGAAAAATAATTTGTTCCCTAGAAATAGCAAAAACCTAAATTATTTCGAATAGAATTTTTTAAAAAAAGAGTGATTATAAATTAATCTGTTTAAAAAATTCTAAATCTGAACTTATATTAACAACGAAAACGCAATAAAAAATAATAATGCATTTTTAATCCTGAAGCAAATTTCCTTTTGGCGAGCTTTTTAACAATTGGCGCGCTTCTGTTTTCTGGCTAGGATGCACAGTGTCCTCATTGCAGCTAACGAATTCATATGTCTTCATTTGCATAGCAAACCTGGAAGGATTGTTAAGCAATCTATTGCGGGTTGTCAAGCATTAGCAAGTAGTGGGCAAACCTCCTAGTTTAAAATAAAAGAAAGTCTGTATTGTTCTAGTTAAATATGTATTAAGTATATTCTGAAACTATACTTCGAAATGTACTTACTTATTTTTTAAAGAAATCGTCTTTTGAAAAACAAATAAAGATACCTCAGGCGTAACGTTTAGGTTTGTTTCTGTGTTATACTTTTTAAATGTTCATTTATATTGTTCTGATAAGAGAAATTTTCACGTACAAAGCAAATGTTAAAATAAAAAAGAGCTGCACTTTCTATGAATAGGGCTTTTGAACAAAAGTGATTTAGAATGAAAAAAATGACGAAAGTAATTTAGCTCATTTAATTTTGGAACTTGATATAGCTCTAAGGGGTTTCTGAGGGGATATTTGTAGACATTTGGAGGGGAAAACTTTAATTTTGAATTTTAACTCATATGTGATAAAACTTTAACAAGAAAGAAAAAAATTTGTAATAACTACAGGTTGAAGAGAGTCCATTCACAAATTTTCTGTAATTTTTTTTTGTCGTTTTGTAAAGTTTCTTTCTCTTTTCCATAAAATGAAAATTATCTAAATATATAAATATTTGGAGATAAAAATATTATATAAAAGAATGATGTAGTCGTTCATGTGACATTAACCGCAACTGACTGTGTCTGGCAACAGAGGAAGCGCCCTCTTTATCCAGTAGAGGTCATGTGACTTGCCAGTAGTATTTACTTCAAATTTTTAAACGATGCTTCTTGAATATATTGTCGAATATTCTGTTAGTGTCGTATAATTTGGTTGAATACTCCTCATGTTATAAGCCAAAACTTGCGGAAAAATTTGGGATTTTTCAAAGAACCCTATATATCTTCCCATGCATACATGTTATTTTTACGAAAATGCATGTAAGCAATGTACGTAGGAAATAAAAATATAAAATTAAAATTTTAAATAAATAAAGTTTAAATAAATAATTAAAATTAATAAAGTTTTAAATAATTATCAGCTTTTCTGAGGAAAAAGGTGAGTCTCCAAATTATTTTCTTCTTCATCATTTTCTGGTCGATGTCCTAAATGCCTTCTTAACAAAATCTTCACTATAAAATGAAAGTTATCACGATATCACGTCCCACAATTCTAACCAACTGATTAAAAATCATTGTAATCAATTTCATTCCAAATGTTTCGCATTTTCCAAATCTTGCAATACTTTTGACTAGTAGTGTATTTCAGAGGAAGAAGAGAAGCAAAGAAAGCCAAAGAAGTAAATTTTCAAAGATTTTGTACCGTTTTTTGAGAGTCACAAGTAATTGATTTCGAGGGAGATATTTTCATTACACTTAGAAGAATACTATTTGTTCAAGAACATACTGTCAGAATGGTCGCACACACTTCCAATAACACAAATTACTTCAGTCACTTAGAGCGAACAGATCGAGTATTTTTATAAATAGCCTAAACACAAAAATTCTCTTCTAAAAGCGAATTTTCATTTTATCCACTTCAATCCTCTATATTTACGGTCGAAAAACCAAGAGCGAGAAAGCTGTCGCCGAATAGGAAAAGTACAAAAAAGGCGCGAAAAGGGCTGGCCAATAATACGGCCTGGGACAAATAGAATAGAAAATTCTTAGATTTCAATTCTCAGTTTGCTCTTGGTTTTGTTTCGCTTATCTTCCTTAAAAATGTACGATAGAGAAACTAAATAAATAAATTTTGCTTTAAGAGACTTGAAATGATAGATTTATTGAAACTTTAACACTTTTTTACCACTTATTTGTTGACTTTGTTTTTTCTAGAGTTCTCTAAATTCTTCATAAAATTGTTGATTTTTCACACCACAGTTTTAACCTTAATGGTCGTTAATAAAATAACCTAAAATTGATAATACGAAAAAGCGTCTTTAAATTTTTTTCACAGAAACTATTTTATTCGATATGTTAAAATAAGAAATTCTTTAAAATCTTTTATTTTTGGAAAATGGTTAATCTGAGACATCAAAATTTATCCACTCAGTGTAATGACTTTCTTTCATATTTTAAAATATTCAGTAACATTTCTTTCATTAGGAAAATTGAACTAAACTTTGTGATCTTTGTAAAAACTCTGTGATATGTGATCTTTTCGATCAGAGGGCCACGTGGCTCGGTAACGCGTCAAACTGGCTGGCAATCATTTAAAATTATGAATATCTACCGCAATTGTAATTTGGCAGAAAAATATTAGAGTCAGAAAAACTTCCGTCCGGTTCTTCAATATTTGTAAGCTAAAATGATTTAAAAGAACTTTCAGTTCAATGACTACACTACAATTTATTGAATAACTATTAGTTATTATTAATTAATGCTTTGCTTTCAATCAATTTCAACACTATCATGCCTTTCTGAACACTTCAAAAATTTCATTCCTGGATATACAAAACATTGCACTTCTGAACATTACACAAAATTTCATTCCTGGATATAGAAAATATGATTTGAAAAGTTTCCATTATTATTCACTGTAACAGTCAGAACATCCTTGCGTAAGACACTTAATAAATGAACAAATTTGCACTACATCATTACCCTAAAAAACAATTGATATACATTTTTAATGTAATCAATCTGTAAATCACTGTCACTATTTGTAAAATTTTAACATATTATTATTAAACACACTTTTCTTTATTCTTCTTTAATTTGATGTTTCACATTTTTTATTGAATGATTTAATTATGTTAATTTGATAAATCCTGTGCTCCATAATATGTACCTAATCCAGTACAATTCTCTAATCAATATTCTAGTATGATACCGGTTTGATACTGGTTCTGGTTCCAGTTTCATACTGGAACCAGTATCACACTAGGTCCGGTGTTTTATACTGGAACCGATATCGTACCAGATCCAGTATCATACTGGAACCTTATACCGGCTTATGAAACACCGGTTCCGGTATGATACTGGGTCCGGTATGATACCGGTTACAGTATGGTACTGGATCCGGTATGATACCGGTTACAGTATGGTACTGGATCCGGTATATAAAACACCGGTTCCGGTATGATACTGAAACGGTATCATACCGGATCCAGTATCATACCGGAACCGGTGTTTCATAAGCCGGTATAATTTTTTATACCGGAAAAGAAATTTTTTCCAGTAGGGATTGAAACTAAAATTTTTGTATTGGAAATGGGGCTACGAAATTTTCTCCAATCAAAACTAAGCAACTAGTGGAAAACTTTAAGAATCATTGTGATAGAAGTTTCTGAAATTTTTGATTATTTTTAACACGCTTTAAATATTCGGTCTTTAATATTAATTAATGTGTCGCCAGATATTTGAATAGAAAATGAAAAAAACAAATTAAAACACCCTCATTTATTCTTTAACAATAGAGAGAGAATTCGAATGACTAAATTTCAGAAAAAAAATGCAAAATAATATTCGACTTTCTCTTCCTGTGTTGAACAAATCCATATACATTTTCCTACGAATAGTTGAATTAGATTTTGCATGCTTCGATGTCTTATTTTTAATACTTCGGGGTTTATTCTATTGATCGAACTATATCTGCGTAAAAACTACTTCATTTCATGCTACCTTTTGTTTGTCCTAAATGAGAAAAATAAATTATCTCAGGGAGTAGAGATAAATAAAATATTCTCTTCAAGCGGGATCTTTTAAATTAAAAGTCTTAGATGCATTTCAACAAAATCGCGAAAGACTAACTCTCTGATTTGATCTAAAACCTAATGAAAGTGGTTGTAAAAGCAGTCTTTCTTTCGTGAAATTCGAATGAAGATAACATTATTTATAGTTGTAAGACAGGAAATTAATCCTCTTTCTGATTAGGTTTCCCAGAAAAAAGCATCACTCTTTTTGTTTTTGCGTTTCAAATTAGTTCTTTTAGGCTTTGCTATCTTTTCTGGTTCTTTTAGGGCGTGAACATTGCTTTAAAAGACAATTTGCTGTCAGCGAAAAGCCATTAAGTACTAAATCGGTTAGCATAAGTTAACGCGTCTTATATTTTATTTTTGCTATTAATCGAAATAATAGAGGTCAAAATGGAGTTCAAAACGTTTTTAAACAATCTCCAAACAAAGATATTGTACAATATTATACGATATTGAAAAATATTCACGATATTGTACAATATTATAGAATATCGAACGATATTGTACAATATTATAGAATATCGAACGATATTGTACAATATTATATAATATCGAACAATATTGTGCAATATCGTGCAACATGTTGCGCCACCTGAGTGGTGAATAAAGCAGTTCAGTTGATCAAAGCATTATGGAATCTGCGAACATCTTATGGAGTATTCATAAGCTTTTAAAAATTGTAGTTGTTGCAGCATCTCTGTTATTAAAGTAAAAATATACCGAGTACAAGTCTAATGTGATGAACTTCCAATAACCCCGAACATTTTGAAAAAAACAAAGTTGTACATGTTTGAGGGTTGGTTTGGTTTTTATGGCGCAAAGGCCATTTCTGGACACTTGATTTCGAGGGACTAATTGAATTTGTCAATAGGACCCACACACACAAAAAAACCAACGGAGAAGACTCAAAAAAGCTTATCAATACCAATATCACGTAGAAACAGGAATAAATTAGGGTGGGGAAATTCACCTAACAAGTCTTTTAAACAAATGTTTCTACCAAAACGATACCGTCTATGATTGTCGAAATTCGAGCAATGCACTAGAATATGTTTAACTGATAAGTTAAACTGACACCGCGTGCATGTTGGTTGTGGTAAAGACATGTTTGAGGAATAAGTAAGTAGAAATTTCTCTACGACAGAATGACCAATGCTCACATAATACGCGTATATTACAAAAGATATAAAAATAGAAATATTGATTAAATTACGGTAAATCGGATGCTTAATATAAAGACATAGTTTGGCTAAAAAACGCGTTAAATGTTTCTGTTTTAAAAAAGCATAATATCTCCATCAAGCACTTCCATGTTTCTTTTTTTCTGTCCTTAAGTTAAATTTTGTCCTTTGAGATTGAAATGTGATGACAAAAGATCAAAATTAAATTTTGTCCTTCATTTGTAAGTAATTTATTTATTATTTACACTTTATTACGCAGGAAATATAGAGAAAGTGATACATTCGTCAACAATGCAACCGGCCTCATGATAGCTATTAAACTCGCAGTTTTATACCTCCTTGAATAAAAATTTGGGAAGTTAAATCTGTTTGAATGTGAACACAATTGATAGCAAACGTAAAGAGTTAGATTAAACTAAGTTACCACTAAAATTTTACATGTTTTCTTTTTTTTAAGTTTTAGATGAATATTAAATTTTGGCACAAGACTGTTCTCCCGTGAGTATGCAAACACGATAGCTCAAAAACTGCGTACGGTTGAAATTATAGATCTGTATTAAATTTCAGACACAATCCGGCCACAGTTAGAGGTAATTTTTTCAGATATTTACAAGCTTTCATTTTCCACTACGAAGCTAAATACGAAACGCTGAATAATTATGAAGATACTAGAAAATCAGCCGTCATGGTATGACGGTTGCAAATTGCCTCTTCATTCGAGAGATTTGCCCCTCAAATTTTGCGTGTTTAAATAGGTACATATGCGAGAGAAATGTTTAACGTTGATTGAAAACAAATAAAATAAACATATGTTTTATGATAGGAAATATTTTTTTATTTACATATTATTTATACTTCTTTGAAAGTACTTCTCTACTTGTCAAACGTTGCCAGAAAATATTATCAAATTATATCATCACGATTGCAATAAATAATCAGATGCATCGTGGCGTCCAAACTATGTCACGCGCATGATATACCACTGACGTGATTTACTACTTTCTTTTAACTCTTTGAACCCGGCTAGAGTGAGAATTCAAGTGCCTCAAAAACTGGAGTAAATTTTCATGAATGAAATACTCCCTTTCTCTGCAAAAATTCCAGGAGGACGACACCCTCGGTTGCGCGATCAATTGTCAGCAAGAAAAGGAACTAATTTTCTCCCGTAAAATTCACCCAGGCGCCCGAAACCGCTTGAGTCCGGCCAGTGTCGAATGAGGCGGTTTGAGGCGGTTAGGGCTCATAGGGTTAAAAAACGGAAATTAATTTGAAATATATGATTCATATAATTTCAAATTTCTCGGGAACGATGGATCATAGCGAGATAAATATTATATCAATCGATAGCAAATTTTATTTCACTATTTTAGAGCTATTAAATTTGATAGGGCTCATAGGGTTAAAAAACGGAAATTAATTTGAAATATATGATTCATATAATTTGAAATTTCTCGGGAACGATGGATCATAGCGAGATAAATATTATATCAATCGATAGCAAATTTTATTTCACTATTTTAGAGCTATTAAATTTGAAATTTGAACGACAATTACTTTTTTAAATTTAAAATTACTGAAATTTAGATGCTCTAACAATGAAATAATGCTGTTTAATGTCTCGCAGTGCTATGGCGCGAATCTTATTGTTGGTGACGTCAGAGCGTTACCGGATCAGTGAGAGACAGTTCTGGAATATTGTATTAGTAATTTTAAATGTACGTCTTGCCACTTAGGAAGAATAATTAATAGCTCTATTTCTTTCTCTGCTCGTTTCCACTCATATTCAAGGAAAATATGATATACATATTTAGTTGTGTTATTAATACACGTGTTGAATTATAAATATTCAACACATTTATTTGCATACAAGTAATTGTGGTTAAAATAAAAAATCGCTTTTTTCATAAGTGGGAAATCAGACAAAAGAACATGACAATTGAACTGGCATTAATTAATGGATATTTTAAGATGAAATATTTTTTTTGAAAAACTTCAAATGTAAGAAATCAATAAACACAAGTGCAAAACCTTCATCAGAAAAGGCAATTTCGGATACTTTTGAAGCATTTTGATTGATACCAATTGGTTATATTTGGTTGCATTTTACATAGACACAATTCTTTTAATATAGCCCGTATAAGTGACTTTTTTAAGCGGAAGTACACAAAAAAGTCAAGGGGAGGACGAATTCGGTTTTTTTCTCCCTTTAACGTATATTTCTGCCATTCCTAGAAAGATATGGTTAGACATCCACACCTGTAAGCAGCTAACTAACCAAAGAAATGCTTTGCATGAATAGATGTCATCTGTACAACTGAAACCAGTGATTGACAATCCAGTTATGGTGGAAAAATGCAAACCAATCGTTAAAAATAACAGATTAAATTATTAGAAACATTAAAAATAACGGTTTAATCCAACGCTGTTATTTACCCAGTCGTTCTTTAAAACATATTTGCAGAACTGTTCGTTTTGATTCGTTTGGTTACTATGCTGCGAAACCGTGTTTTGAATGATAGAAATGTGATCAACTGTAAAACTTAATTCCCCCATGAATTTCTTAAATTAATTCTACATGTAGTAAATTATTTCATTAGAAGCTTCAAATGATAGATTTTCGAATAATGAAATAGCTGATTTAGATCAGTTGAAAACATTCAACTATATCTGGTACGATATTTTACTTCCCTTGTTTCGCAAGAAAAGAACCAAAGTCTAGAAAGTAATATTTATGACAAATTAATAGGAAATAACGCAAATATATTAGCAAACAATGTTTTTTCACAAAAGAGAGAACAACTGTTAACTGTTTTGCGGGAGCTCAAACAATTTGTTTATTATTAATATTGATTAAAAAGCATTTTTTTCAACATTTAAACTTTTTCTCACACCTCTTATTCCTAAGTAATAAATACTGCCTGACGTACATATGATTAATGATACCCTTCATTCATCACGTCTCAAGTGTTCCTTTGATTTTTTTATCGTCATGCTAATTTTTGAGCATTAAGATAAGACATGATTCTTGAATAGGATGAACTCGGATGAAACACTTCGATGGTATAACAGATTACAAGTGACGAATAAAGATCCCCATGAAACAGAGTATCAATTTCTTTTCTATTTTTGTGACCAGATTGTAAATCACACAAATTCTAATCCATCTGTTATCGAATGTTCCATTTAACAAAAGAATACCATTTCCATCAAGGAAGAATAATGAATCATCAGAGTGAGAGTTTCTGCAGTGAAAGAAATCCTATTAGAATTACGTAATGATTCCTACTGTATAAAGTGGTTTCGTATTTTATCTTTTCTTCTTTAATACTGACATATTAAAAAAAGAAGAAAGAAACTTCTTAACTTTCCTTGCTTCAAAATTATAAAAATTGGATACTCGTAAACTTAAACTTCATGGGTCCTTGTTTAATTAGTTTTCTATAATTTACTAAAAATGTACTGCAATATTGTGTGAAATTATCCATTTTGGAAAATTCTAAAAGTGTTCATGTGATGTTAACATTTAAGCGCGTGCCTTAGTTCTTTGAATATACTTTCATTTCTTCGTCCTCTTTATTCTTTTTGGCTTTCAAGTGGGATATCAGTGTTTCTTTTGACTTACGTTTCGTAAAAGAACCAAATTATCTTCTAAAACTGACTTTTTCTTCGTTGAAATATTACGTAACTCAGTTTACAAAAAATTGGCGCTTGTAAAGTACAAGATAATTTACATTCATTGATTTAAAGCATTTAATAACAGATATCTACAATATTGAAATATAGCTATTAACTACAGCATTTGAGTTTTATACATGTATTTTTTCTAAAATAATTGTCTTTAATGTATCCCAATAAAGCTGATAATTTGTTAAATGATGATTCCAACATTACTTAATTTATACATATTATAACGAAAATTTATATGGAGTAGAAAAAAGAATCACATGAAGTCCTATTAGGAAAGCTGTTTGCATAGTTGAAAATATTAATGAATCGAAATTTCTTTCAAACTTAAAATAACTATTAAATCCTATGAATTTATTTTAAGAGACATAGTTTTTGCAATCTGAAAGGAATTTCAGTTAATCAATAAAATTTAATTCATCCTAGAAAACAAATTATATTTTTTCAAAGATTTTTCGTAATATTTAATGTTACTCACAATGGTTAAATAATTATAACGATCACTAGTTATACGTTTAATCTGGTTTTTCTCATTCCTGTAAAGCATTTTAAATTTAAACGCTCTTTACGAGCTTCAAAACCGACCATTAAAAGATTGCAGTTACATTATTTTATAAATTCAAAATTCAATCATTTTTATCTACATAATGGAAAAAAACTCTTTGACTAAACTTACGCTAAATTATTTCTGAAGTACAGGTTGAAACCTATTCATTCTTTTCTAGCGTAACCTAAGCCTTCTATCCTATTACAGGGATTTCGAGAATTTTTTATTCTTGAAAGGTTCATTTTTCAATGTAGTTATCATAAAAAATATTTATTGCTTTGCGTTCCAAGTACGAATGGAATATCATTTGAGGATTCTTCAACTTTCAAGAAAATTTTTTCCTAGTTCAGAAGTTTCACTTTTTGATAAAATATCCCTTTATTTTTCGATGTACTGATTACGCTTTTCAGATCTGGTTTTAAAAAATTTAATTTATTTAAGAAAACGCGCGCTGATAAGAAATTACACATGTTTCACAAACATTAGTGGAATACAAATAAGCAAACAATTTGAGACTTTGAAAGCTCAAAATAATTCACATACAGAAATGACAATACAGTGCTGTGGGCCACCAGCCGAGTACCTGTAGATGGCGCTGCCATCGTCAGTGACGTCAGACCATCAAGCTACCGAGAACAGAAGACGAGATGGAACGGGGCACGAGACGTATTAACGACGCGACGTTGGCTTTTCTTGCAAAGACTAAAGAAGACGATGTGCCATTCAAAAGCCTATTTAATGACGAACTGCTTCAATTGTACATATCTTTAATTGTATATAATGCTTCTTCAAAATGTAATCTTAATTCTGCATAGTATAATAGTTAGTTAAAGTTATCGAGTGATTATTTCTATCGAACCTAACATGATCGCCCATAGTATCAGTCATAGAAACTTCGAATAGAAACAAGTTGCGATGATTGTGGCGATTAGACGATATTAATCTGCAATTCCAAGGGCTTTTGAATTATAAAACAACCACGAAGAAAGAATACTCATGTCGGTGTATTTTGATGATATCAGTGGCGAATCCAGGGAAGGGGCTATCGGGCTACAGCCCCCACCCAGAGCCAAGCCAGAATTCTTGATTTTATTTAACATTATTACAACTGTTTTTTCTTAATTTCCCTCTTTTTAAAAAATAATAAAAACATTTCAACATTGCTTCCTGGCTTGACAGGCTCAAAAATTTTCCTAATTTTGTAGTCATTCTAATCGTACTTGCAGCTTTGAAGCGGTCGAAGGCGCTTTTTGGCTAGTTATTTCATTGTAATTTTTATTAAATTATCGAAAGTATTGTATTGTTTTTTATGATTCTTATTGTCAGGTGAGTCAAGTCTGTAAAATTAAAGTGTTTTGGTTCACTTTAGCATTGAGGTTTGACATTCTTCACGACGATACAAAGTTTTTATGACCCCCGCCCCCCCCCCCCCAGACCTGAATCTTAGATTCGTCAGTGGATGATATAGTTTAATGAAATAGTTGTTATTGCCGCGACGCGGCTTACATTCGCAAACGATACAAAATTACAACAACTATCATTTTTACATTGGAGGTGCTGAGGCGCGCGCAATCGCGCCCTCTTGTGGTCAATGTTTCGGCACAATGATCATTGACCGGAGCAAAAGCCACTAGTTGATGTACAATTACTTGAATGGACCTCCTCAATCTGAGAACATGAAAGTTAGCAGTTTTTTTCAAGCAGTGAGCTCAGAACTCACTCAGCTCCGCTGCAGCAGATTTAGAGCGTCGCAACGGCGCGTTACCTATCTGGAAAAAAACAACTGTTTAAACTGCTCTCTCATTTTTTAAAAAAATTATTAAATTGTTTTTTTATTAATTTTTGAAATGGATCCATTAATTTAAGACCATCCTGCATTATTCTTATATTACATGCATTTTAATCACCTACCGATAGTTCTACATTTCCCATTTTTCCAACCATCTGCTTATTTAATTATACAGGGTTCCCACTTATATCCGTTACACCCCCTTAACTTCTAAACGGTGGCAGCTTAAGCAGTAAAGTTGGTGTCTAGGTATAGTAAAAAGGCTATGCGCAACTCGATGAGACAACATACAATGCCATCTATCGGAAATTTTGGAATTAGCGGTCCAATCTCGAAAACGGTCCAAGATATGGGAAAATCGTCAATTACACAATTGTAGAGCGCCTTCTATTTATATAAATGAGATACCTTTTACACATTAATACGAAAAAGTGAACGTTTCGTGTCATATGACGTAAAATTTTCCGAAAATGCGAACAAACAAATGCGCACTTTACATGTTTTGTTCTTAGCATTATTGCACTCAAGGTGTCTTTTCGTACTAAATCGAAGACGCTCTACAATTTTTTTAATTGACTTTTTCCCGTATCCTGTACCGTTTTCGAGACAGTACCGCTAATTCCAAAATTTTTCGATAGATGGCGTCTTATAGAGTAGCGCATAGCCTTTTCACTATACCTAGACACCAACTTTATGGCCTAAGCTGTCACCGTTTAGAAGTTAAGGGGGGTGTAGCGGATATAATTGGGAACCCTGTATAAAACTTTATTTTACATAGTGTAATAAGATTAGGGGTTTGAATGCATGGATAATACACACATTTGTGTCCGAATTTTAGCCGCTATCCTCTTCGTTAACTGGATTTGTTACACCTCAATCTGGAGATCGGTAAGCAGTGGTGCACATTATACGCCGTACCTGTCCACAAAGTGTTAAGTAATTCTTCTTAATTTTTAAGATCCGCCCTTGAGTGCAAAGAATATTAAAAATTGCCTAAAGACGTCAAAGTGAATATGCATAATCCATAAATTAAAAGTTCTACAGTAATAAATAGTCACTTTATCAGATATTTTTCTTAATTTTCTTTTCTTTTTCAATGCGACATTCTCTTTCCTACATGCTGAAATACATACCATTGAGATTTAAAGCGTTCGTATCACCACTGTCTCTTTTTCTTTCTCTATAACATTTTGCTCAACAATTCTTTATTTCAATCCCTTCTGTATCTAAAAAATTTAAAAGAAAAACAAAGATAAACAACTGTTAAACAAAAAGAAGAAAACAACTAAAAGAAAACCAACTTGGTTCTTTCTATTTCTGAAGAAGTAATTCGTTGATATATATAACATTTCTAATTTAGAAACATTGCCATGTTTACCTCCAAAGTATCGAATCAAATCTCAGAGGGAGAATATTCTCCATCAATTGACGTTTTCAACCGATGCCAAGACACTCTAGATTTATGATATTAGCATTACATAAATCATAAAATTCGGGAGAATAAATGAATACCTTTTGATTTATTAAGAATCATTGAGAAGAAGTGTTTAGTCACGTAAAAATGTTTCTATGCATCTTTTCTGCTTAATTCAAAGAGCAAAAGTCTGACAGCTGCAGCATATTTCTTCGTAAAAGTTATTTCATCCATCATTCTTCGAATGGCCATAAATAATATGGTTTCAGTTTAAATCTTTTATGCAGGTTTGAAGTTTTCAATTGTGATGTTTAAATAAACAAAACATAGCATTTTCTTCCGATTTTCAGTCATGTGTCGTACTTAAGATTAAGTGGAGCAAACATTTTAGATCTGGAGAAAAAAATGGTGTAAAAAATGGCGAAACAATTAATAAATTTTAGAACTAACCATGATTTTTAAACATCCAATTAGAAATGTTTACTTGTTTCTATTTTAACCAATTATAAGTTTTTAGAAATTCTAGAGACGTTCTTTAATTTAACATATGAGGAGTGTCCGGAAAGTAAATACCGTTTCGTTCTACCGCCACCGCAGCAGTTCAGCGCATGTGCACACGTGTCTCTGGTTCATTGTCTGTCCACTGACGCCATTGCAGCCGGATTGTGTTGTGTTTACATGTGTTAGTGAGAGTTCAAAATGTTTAAGACGATTTCCGATCCCGCCGACTGTGAAGTGCGTTCTGTAATACGGTTTTTGAATGCAAAGAAAGTTAAGCCGGCTGAAATTCATCGTCAACTTGTAGAGATTTATGTTGAAAATGTAATGACTAATAGAATGGTTAGAAAGTGGGTTCGGCAATTTAATGATGGACGCACCAATGTTCATGACGAAGCATCGAATGGGCGACCTTCTGTTGTCAATGGTGGTTTGGTTGCAAAAGTGAATGAGAAAATTCGTGAAAACAGACGGTTCAGAATAAGAATGCTTTTTTGATGAGTTTCCACAAATTTCAAAAACTGTTTAGCATGATATTGTCACAAATAGCTTAAATTATCGCAAATTGTGTTCTCGTTGGGTTCCGAAAATGCTTACGGATGTCCACAAAACGAAGTGACTTGACAGTGTTTTGAAATTTCGTACCCGATGCAGTGAAGAGGGCAATGAATTCCTAAACAAAATTGTGACCGGTGATGAAACTTGGGTTTGTTCTTGAACTTGAATCGTGATTTTAGAGGTAGGCGCTTTGACAGCGATGACGACGCAGAAAACGGTGTTCAGCAGTGGCTGTCTTCACTGGCGGCATCTTTCTTTGAAGAGGGTATAGACAAGTTGGTTTCTCGCTATGACAAATGTCTGAAAAATGGTAGTAACTATGTAGAAAAATAGTTTACGAAATACTCTTTCATGTAAAAATAAATTTTATTTTGAAAAAACATTTTTTATGCGAGTTTTTCCAAAGCGGTACTTACTTTCCGGACACGCCTCGTACTTATAAAATTCCGAGTTCATTTCATTTTTATTTAAATAAAAATGAATTATCTTTGAGCTCCTAAATTCCACAATTTGCTGAAGTAATGATAGTCTTCGTAAATCATACAGGGTGACAATTATTGAGCTATATGAAGTAAAAAATAAAATTTTCAAAAACAACTGAGTTCAAAAATTTTATTCAAATTTTAAAAGTAACTACAGATATTCGGATTTAGTTTATGACATGTTAGATGTGCTTGCCATCAATGGCTATGACGCGGCGCAGACGAAGAGCAAAATTCTGAAAAAATCGTTGAAGTGTCGAGACATCGACACTACCAGTTCTCTCGAACTTTTCAATCACATTTTTGATTGTTATAACACTTGGACTGGTTGTCTTCAGCTTGTACTCGGTCGCAAATTTCCTTTGAGCCGCAATCGGTCTGTTATTGCTCGACTAGTAGGCTTTGACGATCGGTATACGCTGAGAAACGCTGTATTTCGACATTTTCAACGAAAAATGAACAACAACAACAATAAGAGTGCGCAGGCTAAATAAAAATCCCAACCTTCCCCCACATTCAACCGCCAAATTTTAACTGAATTTCGCCAACGGTTCAAAAGTTACCAAGGTTTTTTTTCATTTAGCTCAATAATTGTCACCCTGTATATCGAAGTCCTGATCCTAATTGTGCTATTTCTTCAATCAATGAGTCAAACAAAGCCTGTAACAATATAGAAGAGAAGTTAAAACTTAATTGTGCAAATCATTGTGAGAAAGAAGGTTCATATTTTTAAGTAGAGATGTAGCTTTTCACTTATGTGTTCGAGAACACTTGACCAAAAAAAATGAATGATCCAATGAATAGGCCACAAAGCTGTTAAAATCGAAGCCCCATTATCCCTAGCCCTCCGGAAGCCTTAATATAAACCACTAGGATATTTTTTATGAGGGCACATAAAAGAACGTATGTTTTTTTCCACTACTGCCGGCTAACAACGATGACTCACAACGAGAATGCAAGGGGATTATGATGCAAATAATGTGGGGTGTTTTGAATACTGACAAGATATTGTCCGAAATTATCGTAGTGGTCATATTGAGAATTTGGAAATTTTTGGTACTTATTGTGGCATTTATGTTAGTGTTACCTGTTCTGACTAGTCGATCAGATGTCACTCTTAGCTCTTCAGGAAATGACATGACTCATTTACATTTGGTTACATTTATTAATTTCCAGAACTTTTTGAATAGAAGTATGATACATAAACAATGGCTCATATCAACGAAACATGATTATTAAAATTAAAATTCTGTTACAGTGTTAACCCCTTCAGTCGGAATTAAGAAATAATAGAGTTAGAATTTTTTCCTTTGGCATTCTGTGTACTACCGCAAAGATTAAAGCATAAATGATATGTCAAGCCTGTAGATGAAAAATTAAAAATTTATCCCATGTCCGGCATCCGGACAATACCGGATATTTCAACTACAAAAAGACAGAAATCACACAAATTTCACTTTAAAATGGTTGTCAAAGGGTAATAAAATATTGTTGAAGCCTTTTAAATGGTAGAAAAGGATTGAAAACAAAAAATTACTTGAAAAACAAAATTCACCACCGAGCTCCATTTTGGGAAGAACGATGATTTTCTCGATTATTATTTTTTTTTTTTGGAAAAATTAAAAAAACGAAAATGATTCCATTCCCGAAGCGAAAAATTCTTGCGACGATTATATTTCTAAGAAAATTGAGAATGAAATTAAAAAAAAACAACAACATGTAGTTTCGTCAATTATTGAATTAATAGGAGCTGTTCGAAGTTGATGTCCGGTATACCGGACACCAGTTATGAAGGAGTTAAGTGTACATTAACTAATTGAATGAGTTCTACTGCAAGCCATGTATGCCATAATGGGGCGAAACATTTAACATCTGGAACATTTAACGAAACTCCCAGAGTATGTAATTTTTTTAAGGGAGGAGAAGTATGATAGATAGCCAGCACTGAAGTTGGCTACAAAAGTTTCTGTCTGAGAAGAATATTTATGGAGGTACTGCCAACTTTTCACTTTTCTTGACTTTGGCAGTACATCTATTTTGGAAGTACTGACAACTTGACTCTCTTGACTATTTTCTTTCTGAAGACTTTCCATTTTTTGCGGTCATGTCTCAAAGACTACTAAAAATATTTTTTATCCAGAAAGATGATCCAGGATAGCCGGTGATGAATTCTAAGCCACTCAAAGATATAAATCAACCAAATAATTCGAACTTTATAACCGTCTTTCGTTATAGATTTCAAAAACTTGAAAGAAGACGTTTTTTGTCAAAACTTATATTTTTAGATGTTCCTCTAAATTTTGAGCTAAAGTTGGATTTTACGCTTTTTCCTGGATCTGAACGTTTTCTTTTCTGCCATAATAAATCATTAAAATATGCTTATCACAACAGTCGAATTTAAGCTTTTATTGATGTTACAAAATTCATTAATCTGTAATATCCACTATTACGGGAGAAAATAAGACAATTTGCAGTTTCGAAGAACTTTCGAATAAGATATACGAGGGGAGTTGGAACCCTAAGTCCTTTAACCCTAACCCTGTTACTTCGATGTACCTTTTCTCAAAATCTGTTACAGTTTCATGCTTGAAATATTTTTATACAAGTTAGTATATCTTTCTCATTATACTAAAATGATTTTTTTTGAGAAAATATTCAAAAATTTATTTTCTACAAATTTTTTTTGTCAGAACGAAAAATGTTAAATTGGCCACTTCGATGTACTTTTTCTCAAACTCTGTTATAGATATATGTTTAATATTTTTTATAGAAGTAAAGTACACCTTTCTCATCATACTTAAATCAGCTTTTTGTTAATTTTTAATTTTGTATAAATTTACAAAATATTTAATTAGACATAGTGAAATTTTACCCTATTTTGACACAAAAAAAATTGTAAAAAATAAAATTTTGAGATTTTCTGTTAACTCTTTTCAGTATAATGAGAAAGATGTACTTTACATGTATAAAAAGTTTCAAACATTTATCTATAACAGACTTTCAGAAAATTTACATCGAAATGGCCAATTTTACATTTTTTTTTTTGTTTTGACAAAAAAATTTGTAAAACATAATTTTATTACTTTTTTTAAAATCAATTCGGTATAATGAGAAGGATGTACTTTACTTGTAAAAAAAATTTCAAACATTAATCTATAACAGATTTTGAGAAACGGTGCATCGAAGTAATAGGGTTAGAGTGAACGGTCTTAGGGTTCCAACTACCCTTTTATTAACCCGGCAATTATTAAGTCAGCATTATAGACTGCATGAAAATCCATTCACAATCTAGGTTCAATCAAACTTTAATTATTGTTTCACATTTAAAGAGCAGTAGAAGCAAATTTAAAACTCTCAGTTAAACATAAGAGGTACAGAAAATAAGGAAAAATTATATAAAATCAATAAAGTTTGGCATTCACCTATCTCTTTTAACGGAAGTAAAAGTACAATGTTCAGGAAGCCTTGTAGTTAGTAACAGCTGGTTTTGATGAAAGTTGTAGCAAGGAAAGTCTGTGAATGTGGTTATTGATATTCGCTACTGCGGAAGTATGCAGGGAGGAATATGAGGGTGCGCCAGAACGCTGAACGAAAATCTTATAGAAGAAATGCTTATTAATTCGCATCCTCCTCATATTTTGTACAAGGACTGGGTCCTCATACTATCTTTCGGTTATAATAGTACAAAATTATAAGCAATATCTTTCCCTTATTACTAATATAATAGCCCAGATCTGTCTCTCGGTAACTCTCTGACGTCACCAAGAATAAAACTCGCGCCATAGCACTGAGAGACGTTAAACAGCATTATTTCATTGTTAGAGAACCTAAATTTCAGTAATTTTAAATTTAAAAAATTTTCATTCTAATTTCAAATTTAATAGCTCTAAAATAGTAAAATAAAATTTTCTATCGATTTATATTAAAATTATCTCGCTATGATCAATAGTTCCCGAGAAATTGCAAACTATATTAAACATATATTTCAAATTAATTTCCGCTTTTTAATGGAAAGTAGTAAATTACGTCAGTGATATAGTTTGGACGCCACGATGCATCTGATTATTTTTTTCAATCGTGATGATATAATTTGATAATATTTTTGGCAAAGTTTGACAAGCAGAGGAGTGCTTTGTTTTGATTATAATTTCGAAAAAGAATTCCTTTGAAATTTTAACTTTTGACTTACGTTTGGCAAGCTGAGAATTTCATGGTTATAGAATTATAATAAAATTGTTAAACAACGAAAAATGCTTCACACGGAATGTTGTTTACCAAGAGTTTTTTGAATAAAGAAATATGTAAATAAAAAAATATTTCCTGTCATAAAACATATGTTTATTTTATTTGTCTTCAATCAATGTTAAATGCAATCTGCGTTGCTCGCATATATATCTATTTAAATACGACAAATTTGACGGGAAATCTCTCGAATGAAGAGGCAATTTGCATCCGTCATACCATGAGGGGTGATTTTCTAGTTGATAATAATAATTAAATATCATTTCTTTAATACTCTTAGAGGTATATATAGAACCGGGAAATGCTCTATTTATTCTGAATTCACACTTAAAGTGAATTATTGATATAAGTATACTACATATCCTCTTTTCTAAAACATTTTTAAACATATGCTGTTTTATTACTTCCAGTTAAATAATACTGTTTACATAGAAGTGTTGTTTTCTTTTTAATAAAACAAGAATATTTTTTTAATAAAATTTGGAAACACTAATAAGGATAATTAGATATTTTGACAAAGATTTTTAAGAATCTAATGAAAACAGATGAGCAAAATCTATAAGCAATTTTGAAGTCGGAAGATGAAATTCTTGTAGTCAGAATGTTTATTAATTCTCATGGGCCTCATATTTTGCATCATGGTTCAAACTTTTGAAATATTTTTGGATTGTAATATAAAAATATATAATATTATCTAAATTATATGATATTACTATTATTTACTGAACAAGCTTAATTCTCTTAGCGGAATATTTAAAATTGGAGAATGTGACTGTTCTTTATTATAGGTTGGTATATATTGGTAGGTTGGTGCAAAGATAGTTGCCGTTTTCACAAGCAGATAGTTTAGGTACATTTTTGAATAATTTCTGTCAATCATGCAATTTATTTCATTTGATGTTAGTTATCTGATTCTTTACCACTACTTTTAACGCAAGTTGCACATAATTTTAAAGCTGATCTTAACATGGTGGGCGAAAAAGAGAATTTTCCTCATATTTTTACTTTTTTATTTTCAGAAAGGGAAGAAAAGTGTTGATGATCGCAAAAAGATACGTGCAGTTTATGGTGCTGATCATTAATATAAATCAATTGTCAGAACTAGTTTACCAAACTTCTTTCTGTTGATTTTGCTCTAAAAGGTGGCCAAAGATTCGGCTTATCATCTGAAGATTATGATGTCCAAATCATTGCCATAACTTATTCGGATCGACGTATTTCACTATATGAGATTAGAGAAAGGCATTAAGTTCAATTTTAAACGATCAGTAATCATTTGCAAAAACTGGGATTTTAAAAAAGCTCGATATTTGAATTCTACACTAACTGAGAGAAATTCAACGAACACAACGTATGATCCTCTGCAGATATACCAAACATTTTGAAAACTATCCATTTTTAAAAGTAATGATAAACAGCTTAATCTAGATCGAAAATTGAAATTCTACAAGGGAAGATTATGACATTAGTTTGGTGGAATTACAAATGTATAGTGTATTTTTAGTATCTTCCAAGCAACCAAACGATTAGTTTAAATAAGAACTGTTATAAATGTTGGCTCTTTGATCGACATTCATAATACTTCTTGTAAGACAAAACAAACATTTATTAGAACATTAAAACACAACTATTACACTTCGTATCTGCGTACATCGTAACTTCGTTCAACCGTACTCGTACTCGTCTCTTAAATCAAATTCAAAGTAGGTCAACATCTGACTGTTGCCACTCATCTGATATCATACACTTTTATAACAATAAATAAATTGAAGTCATGCTTATGTCGGGCATAAATATTAAATATGCTTACATAAACTTGTTAAATTAATTTAATAAAAAAAAATTGACGTTTACTTGAGAACTGATGTTACATCCATCATATAGCCCGGGATTTCCCCCATCGAATTATCATATATTTAATTTTTAGCATCACTCTTTTGATGGCGAAATTGTCAATGATAATGATGCTGTTAAATAGCTCTTGGTTCGGTGTCTTATTGAAGATAATGAAGTTCCAAAACAGAAAAAAAAACATGGCAAGCTGTTAACGAACAAAATGGAAAGTATATCATTGATAAAGGTTCATTCATGCTTTCAAGATGAGCGCGTCAATTCGTAGGATAGAAAACGAATTGCTTCTGCACCAACTTAATATTATTATTAATGCATCGAATTCCTCAGATAAATTGGGCCGCGGTAGCCTACTGGTAAGGTCTCGGCTTTGGGGCCGGAGGGTTCCAGGCTCGAAACCCGATTCCACTGAAGATCCGCCGTGTATGGAGCCTGCTGCACACTAAATCATACGTAGTGGCCAAACGTCCTCCCGTTGGTGTGGCGTAAAAATACCCACACTGGCCCGGCCTACCCAAGAAGGGTGAAAGGCCGGTAGAGGACCAGCGGGGAGAGAGCCGCTCCACCAGCATGCGGAGGACGGGATATATTGGGTACAATAAGATGATACAGGCACTGCCCGAACAAGGGGAAGGTACATTGAAATACAAGAGAGCTGGGAGTACAAACATGGTTATATCCACCTCGGTGGGGAAGGAATATCTTGATTTACAGCTCGGGCAAGCAAGGAACAGTAAAAATATATAAAAAAATAGATAAGTATTGAAAAAGAAACAAACAAATAAAAAAGAAAAAGAGCAGTAAAAATCAGGTATATAAATAAGTCAAAGATTGAAACCCCATAGTATAAAAACAAAACACACACAAACAACACTACACATCAAACGACACACAAAACACAAATAAAAGAGAGGGGTGTGCCAGCTCAGGTGTCGTCCTCGTCATCTGACCGCGGTTCAAAATTACGAGGTCCGTCCCAAAATAGCCCTCGTGTTGCTTCAAAGCGGGACGTTAATATAACTAAACTAAACTCTGAGATAAATTTCCAGTATAAGATCATTTCTACAAAAATGTAAAATATATTTAATGTTTACTCCTGAATTAGGTTTACTTGCTAATTCTTTTTCGGTTCAAGAAAATTGGAATTATTCTAAAGCACCATTTTGAAGACACTAATGAGGAAAATTGAGTATTTAGACAAAAATGATTAACAAGCGCATATATGAATGTAATGAAAACGGACGTGCAAAATTTATGCACAATTTTGAGCCTGAAGACACTAATCATGAAACAAAATAAACAAATAAAACACATAACAGTGAGAAAATATTAAATGCTTCCGATTGAAAAAAGTAAAAGTATATGTTAGTAAATGACTGAGAAAACTCGCCAATAATAAAATTAGCAATCAGCCTCTAGTTTTCTTCTGTTTTTGCTGAAACTGTAAAGTTCTGGAGCATTTCATAGTTTATCTTGGAAATGTATGGTTAAAGTAGTTATAAGTGTCACAGCCGTAATCGTTAAAGAATTATTTAAAACTCTTAACAACTAAATTTCCTTAACGAAGAAGTGTTTAAATAATTTTCGTGTTGACTGAAGTTTCTGAATCTAAAACAAACCTTGAATATTTTACATGTGTGGATATTTAACACACGCTTTGCGTGCGTGATTATGTAAACTATTGCAGATACATTTACAATTGAAGTATTCCCTATCGAAAGAAAAATTGCTTATACAAACATTAATTATTATTGCCTAATTTTTGGTTGTATTTCCCACAATCAAACTCCACGGGAGGGATCACCACGAGTATGTGAATGGAGAAGTCACAAGGTAAGTAAGAGGGTTCTCGTTTCTTCTAGAAGTATAGTAATGGTGATGGAATCGTGATTTCCATTGGAAATTGGATGGAGTCATTTTCGTATCGTGCTCCGAAGCGCACCTCCTAATGAAAGGAATAAAAACTATTTGCAACAACCATTCAACTTTCATCACAGCTTTTGATAATTTAAATAATAATTTTGAAGATAACTGCTACCGAAGTAATTTTTTTTAAATTTAATAGCTTAACTAAAAAAGATTGAAGAGCTTCTAAAGTTCTGTTAATTAGGTTCGAATTTCTCTCAGTAGATGGAGCTAGGTTTGCTAGCTTCTAGACTTAATATCCTTTGTTACCGGCATGTTTCGATGGCATTGTTCTTACTGGTATTTTTAACAGAAGGTAATGTTAATTTTACTTTCTTTTTTTCTCTAATGGATTTGTTAAAAAAGACTTTATGAAGTTTTTTTATTTAAGAAAGGTTTATCCTGCATTATTTAAATTATTGGATAAATTCAGGCCACAGAGGGAATATTATTTGACTATTAAGTCATTCCCTTGACAGCAAATTTATCCATATTAGAACTCCGTTGGCGAGTGGCACTTTCAAAAAGTTCACCATTCGAGTTATCTTCCATTTTTTTCCATTTTATTTTTTATCTTAATGTGTTTGAATATTTATTGAAGCATAATTTTTTTGTTTGATTGATCTTAATTGGTTAGTTGATTTTAGACAATATTGTCAATGCAATCACTGGATGCTGCTGCGTTGCGCGCAAAAGATATATTTTTATCACTATTGTTTACTTCTTCTGTTTCTTCTGTATTTTCTTTTCTGTAATTAAATATCTAATGAAAGGAATCTGTGCTGAGATCAGTAATGACCATTAGGCAACAGACCACAGTTCCCTTGTTAGTGCCGCGGTGGCTGGGTGATGGTTCCCACAATCAGATGGTAAACAGCAATGGTTGCACAAACAATATTAAGGGCAGTATTCAACTCCACATAATTACCGATATGCGCCATTTTCGACATCGAAAGTCATAATATTGAGACAGTTAAAGATTTCACTATCTCGTTATGAAAGGGAACACAATAGAAGGAGTCGCCGACGATAAATGGAGAATAGACATCCTACTTTTAAACAATGCTGGCTGGTATTTTGCCTCGAATTAATACATATTTCTTCTATACAATGTAAAACTCATAAGTTAAGAATTAAGATGACAAATTTGACAAATCTAGTCACCTATTATCCTTCGTATATTCTATCAAATGTCTTCCCTGCGAATTTCAGTTTATTTTGATCAGAACAATGTTTTCTCAGCTTTCATTTTAACATGCATCTCGCGACAGAACTGAGGAGGAAAGTCTTCCCTGAGATTTTCAGTTTATTCTTTATCAGAATAATGTTTGCTCTCCTTTCTTTTGACGTGTATCTCGCGACAGAACTGAGGAGGAAAGTCTTCCCTGAGATTTTCAGTTTATTCTTTATCAGAATAATGTTTGCTCTCCTTTCTTTTGACATGTATCTCGCGACAGAACTGAGGAGGAAAGCCTTCCCTGCGAATTTCAGTTTATTTTGATCAGAACAATGTTTTCTCAGCTTTCATTTTAACATGCATCTCGCGACAGAACTGAGGAGGAAAGTCTTCCCTGAGATTTTCAGTTTATTCTTTATCAGAATAATGTTTGCTCTCCTTTCTTTTGAC